>JACXGI010004850.1:0-10371 GCA_016801175.1 Esox masquinongy
ATGGCTCTCGAACCGTATGACAACAGCTCAATAGACTCTCTGTGTCACTGTATAGAGCACATAAATACCTGGATGAACCAAAATTGTCTACAATTAAACCAAGATAAAACTGAGATTATTGTGTTTGGCAACAAAAATAAAAGAACTAGTATTAGTAAAGAGCTAGACTCTCGGGCCCTTAAAACCAGGGATCAAGTGATCAAAGCCCAAACTAAACATGGAGAAGCTGCGTTTAGCACTTATGCTGTACACAACTGGAATAAACTACCAGAAGATCTTAGATGTGCCCCAAACGTATCCATTTTTAAATCCAGGTCAAAAACACTACTCTTTTCACGTGCCTACGACTGAGCACTTAAACTTAACCACACTGTTTAGCCTTATAGCTTCCTATGTTTTTATCCCATTTCTAATCTTTTTTTTTTTCTTTATATGTTTTCTTATTGTATTTCTATTATTATGATGTTTTCATTTGGTTTGATGTTTTAATTTGAGTATTTGTTTTTATGTTATTGTATTTTTATACATTTTATATTTTATTTTTCTTTGTAAAGCACATTGAATTGCTTCGATGTATGAATTGTGCTATATAAATAAACTTGCTTGCTTGCTTGCTACCTGTTGCTGCAGCAGGAAAGGCAGTTTTTCAGTATAATTCAGTGGTGGCTTGAAGGAAAGGAAAAAGCTATCTAGCTTGCTTAGTTCGCTATAGTTGGTTTTCTTTCTATAAAATATAGTCAAAAGGAGCAAAACCATTGCTTAAAATATAGAAAATTACTGTAGTTAATGGTCATTGTTTTCAAGATAGTTCTATAATCTGTTTCCAATTTGACGTGTTAAATAGTGTTATTTAATGCGTCAAACCATGTTTTTGTACGTCTTACATTTCCCACACAAATCCAAATGGCGTTCCATAAGTCTCAGATGAATATGTAAGTAATACATTAATGTTTGACAGCTGGTACTGACCGACCACTAGGGTGAGTGGTGAGTGCATTTAGAGTTAAAGCACTCAGACCTAGAGATTGGAGAAGAATACTGAATTTTACAGACATTTCCTTGTAGATGGGAAGCAAAACGTGTCCATTACGGGCATTGAGACTGTGGTGAGGTGGTCCAAGGCCTACAGGCTGCAAAAAGACAGCGGATACCAAGATAAGGGATGCTGACTCCTAATAGTGTCCACTTGGATTACAGGGTTGTATGTTTTTTAGTTGGAGGAATTTAAGGACATGAGATTCAGTTCCAGGCAACTTGGATGCCACCTGGCGGCCATATTTATGCACTACATGGTATTTTTACTTAGACATTAAGTCTATCCCCCCATTTTAGAGGAACAAAATTGGACAAATTAACATAAATTGAAACACAGTCTTCGTAGCATATTTGATTACAATCCAGACATTGCCAAATCAATGATGTATCCAAATAAAAGTCACTAGAAAAGTCAGACTGATGTGACAAACAGGGGTAATGGAAAGGCTAACAGAGAAAGATAATGTAAAAAGAGAGATGAGTCATGGGCAACTGCATAAGTGGAGTGGGCCAGGAAGTGGATGTAAGTAAGCCCAACCCTAATCAGTCACATTTGAGGTCATGAAGGCCGACCTGTACACATAGGGTCCTCTCTGCTCCACCATGGGTTTCTCCCCCGCCAGGACTTCGATGGGGTTGAGGATGTTGAAGAAGTAGACCGACATGAATAAGGGGACAGGGACATCCTTCCACAGGGTGTAGGACATTTCATTCTTAGGATCTATCACTATGTTCTGAAGAGAGAACAATAATGACAGGATTATAATATACACTGCTCCATAAAATTAAGGGAATACTTAAATCAAACATCGGGTCTCGATGAACGAAAGATCAAAATCTTTACTGTAGGCTACATTGTGTAATTCTTTGAGAACAAAGTGACATAACAACGGTTAGCGGAAACTAAAATCACCAACCGATTGAGTACATTTTCATGAACATATTCTACTTTGCGATTTGTCAGTTCCTGCACTTATTATTTCCCAGGTCAAGCGCTGTGTATTATCATTATTATAATCAAAACAGCAAAATATTCTACAGATTAGCATACAACGACAAACTAGCCCGATGCAAATTATTCTAGTAATATTTGGTTAAATTTAGTTATTATCAATTAACTGAATATATTGCTGTAATGGCGAAGTATATTTAATAATAGGTTTTCTGATGTGCAATTACACCTGAAATTTTTGCATCATAGGCTAGGAAAAATAAAGTTTGGGTGTATGTGCGTATGTTTTTGAGCCGGCTGCTAATTCGACCTATGCAGGAGGCTACATGCACCACATCAATACATATAAACAGTTGTGAGTGTGAACAAAGTATTCATTAGGATATTGGCCATTTATTTGTACTTTTTTAAATTTATTTAAGCCTTTTCAGGAAAAAAATATTTTTTGTTAGATTAGTTTTACTTAACGTAGGCAGAGTGCATATCACATCAGAATACATATCATTATCTTTGTCACACAAAATATAGGTTTATTTGAAACACACTTATTAATCAAAATAATAATATATCAATCATAAGTATGTATATCAAGACATAAAAATGCGAATACAATGTAAGCTAACAATAAAACTTTGGGGCCTGTTTTTTGACACAGAATAAACCTTGATTCAACCTTGTTACAATTTACATAGATTCAATTATACTTTAAATATTATGCTTTATTGAATAAATAGCTTTTATAGTTCATATGATAAAAACATTCGTGAAGACCAACAATAACATATCCATAAGATGTACACAGAATGCCCGCGTCACCAAATAACACTCATGCTTATCACCCTTACCCCGCTTCCTACTCTGTTGAATGCTGAACGTGAAACTAATTCTAACCTTTGTAGGAGGGTGATCTAAAAAAAAGTCTGCAATAAGTAGGTCAGGTTCATTGCAACACAGAGCTGTTTCGTTTTCTATCAAAATGTTGCGGTGTACCTACCTCTGAAGTCCAAGCAAGAACTTTTAGAAACGTGTCTTTTTGAACAAACGAAACATTGTCTTTCAAAACGAACGGAACGCACCTGCAGGTACATGTAGGGTAGTGGAGGATTCATGTTTTTGATTTACCGACCTGGAAGACAATTACTGAATTTGTTCAGTTGGTCAGGTGTAATGCCAATTTGGGGAAAAAATCCGGCATTAGGCTTCTGCGGTACTCGAAGAATAGGGTTCCTAATTCCTGGACTAGTACAATACAATGCATTTCCATTATACGTAGTCCTAGGACAGAAGTGAAAACCTACAGGCAAAAGCAATATCATTTAGATTTGACATGTTTGATTTACCTTTACTATTTGGTCGTGAATAATGATTGGTCCAACGAATACAAGAACAGTTCCAAAAACTACCATCAATGTTCCAACTACAAAAACTCCGATAGCTTTCTTGGATTTATTCATAGCTATAGCTGGAAAGACTTTAACTGTGACACTTATAATCAATACATACTGAAATGTGGGTAATATAAAACTGCCTATTATGCTACCAGCCATGTAAAGTTTTCTGGCTTTCGTTCGGAAACCAATCAGGCAGGGTCAATGCCATCCGCATCGTTGGGAGGTCCCCATTTTGCCCATGCGTAAATATCGCCCAATCAAAATTCAGCAGTAGGAGCGCTGGCAAGTGGTTTTAGCAAGCCTGCAAAACGGGAAGTCCTGACGGAAAATGTAGGAAGCGAATTTGTATAAACATTATTGATAGTTTAGAAACGCTATGAAGATTAGGAGCAAATTAGGAGGTTAATCAATTGAAAGAATTTGAGACCAGAATTAACCACAATACATACATAGGCTACCAGGGTTTCCGTTATCTGGCTATAGTTTTTTGTCTAATAAAAAAATCAAAAGCAAGGAAAAGGTTTTTCTGCCCAGACAAATTGTCTGGATGAAAAAATATCGAATTGCGAAGTTTCCAAAACGTCCAAATTGCTCGCAAAGTCCAGTGAAGTGTAACCTAACTGGGCAAAATAGGCACCTTACGTATCCTGATATACAGTGTGCCGGCAGAGAGGGGATTCTCCCGAGGGAAAACACAGCCTCAGGATCATGTCTTCCGGACGAAAACTTCACCAGGTTATGCGCATTGCAAGCTGCTCGAAAGAGGTGGGCAGTTTTGATTTCCCAATTGCAGTACTGTATCTCACTTTGAACAGGCCAGGATAAAATAAAAAATAAAATAATATAGCAGCTGGCTGGGGGCAGCCAACACTATCACACAGGGTTTGGGACACCCTGCTGAAGACCCTACAAGACTAGTAGTGCTGACAGTATTACACCACAAATACCAGTAATGGGGTCACTTAGATGTCCTTGTTTTTGAAAGAATGTCACATTTTTGTCCATTAGAATAACATCAAAATGATCAGAAATACAGTGTAGACATTGTTAATGAATGTTGTAGCTGGAAATGGATGATTTTTAATGGAATATCTACGCAGGTGTACAGAGGCGCATTATCAGCAACCATCACTCCTGTGTTCCAATGGCACAATGTGTTTGCTTATCCAAGTTTATCATTTTAATAGACTATGTGATCACTAGTAACCCCTTTTGCGATTATGTTAGCAAGCTAAAAACTGTTGTGCTGATTAAAAAAACACTAAAACTGGCCTTTAGACTAGTTTCTGAAGCATCAGCAATTGTGGATTAGACTCAAAATGGCCAGAAACAAAGAACTTTCTTCTGAAACCTGTCAGTCTATTCTTGTTCTGAGAAATGAAGTCTATTCCATGCGAGAAATTGCCAAGAAACGGAAGATCTCGTATTACGTTGTGTACTATACCCCCTTCACAGAACAGCACAAACTGGCTCTAACCAGAATAGAAAGAGTGGGAGGCCCCGGTGCACAACTGAGCAAGAGGACAAATACATTAGTGTCTAGCTTGAGAAACAGACGCCTCACATGTTCTCAACTGGCAGCATCATTAAATAGTACCCGCAAAACACCAGTTTCAACATCAACAGTGAAAAGGTGACTCCAGGATGCTGGCCTTCTAGGCAGAGTTGCAAAGAAAAGCCGTATTTCAGACGGGCCAATAAAAAGAAAAAAATTAAGATGGGAAAAAGAACACAGACACTGGACACAGGAAGATTGGAAAAAAAGGCCGGCATTCCAGTCGCCTCTTCACTGTTGACGTTGAGACTGGTGTTTTGTGGGTACTATTTAAAGAAGCTGCCAGTTGAGGGCCTGTGAGGCGTCCGTTTCTCAAACTGGACACTTATAAGCTGCCAGAGATGCCATACTGCCTGCAGAAACTGACTGAGCTGCCGTCAGGCACGTCCACAGGGGCTCAACCTGTGCAGAACACATGCCCCTTTGCTATTACAGCTCCCTTTCCAGTTTACATGCACCCATCCGCCTCCAACGGGCATGTGTCATCATCTATTATGTGCATCACGCACTCGTCCGTTCATGTGAGCCAACAACTCCGCCCATTTTTGCATTTTCAGCACGTGCCTATAGAGAGGTTGGTGCATGGCCTTAGCTACCATAATACCGCCCTGACTGACTTCCTGGCAGAACTGACGAAGCCTCCGCACTTTCTAACGGAGCTGACAAAGACCAGCAATACTAGCTGACATAACTGACCATGCTGACAAAAACCAGCCAAAGAGCCCACC
This sequence comes from Esox masquinongy, assembly GCA_016801175.1. Taxonomy (NCBI): domain Eukaryota; kingdom Metazoa; phylum Chordata; class Actinopteri; order Esociformes; family Esocidae; genus Esox; species Esox masquinongy. The sequence continues at coordinate 5,662 of JACXGI010004850.1, forward strand.
GTCTCTCCAATTTGCCTAACCGCTCACAATTTCATTTCCATAATGGTTCTCTTCTAATACGTTTCCATGCTTTCACTTCCTCCTCATAGCCTTGGTTTCCTTTTCTAAAGCCATCACAAGACCTGTAAGAATGAAACTATCAATGTAGGGCCCCTTAATAGTCAAATATACAGTTAGTTCCAGAAATTTTTGGACACTGACAATTTTCTTAATTTTGGCTCTGTACGCCACCACAATGGATTTGAAATGAAACAACCGAGGTGCAACTGATGTGCAGACTTTCAGCTTTAATTCAAGGGGTTGAACAAAAATATTGTATGAAACGTTTAGGAATTGCAACCATTTTCATACACAGACCCCTTATTTCAGGGGCATCAAATATAATTGGACAAATTAACACAATCATAAATAAAATGTTAATTTTTAATACTTTGTCAAGAATCCTTTGCATGCAATGACTGCTTGAAGTCTGGAACTCATGGACATCACCAAACGCTGGGTTTCCTCCTTTGTGATGCTTTGCCAGGCTTTTACTGCAGCTCTCTTCATTGTTGTTTGTTCGTAGGTCTTTCTGCCTTAGGTTGTCTTCAGCAAGTGAAATGCATGCTTGATCAGGTTGAGATGGTGATGGCCATTCAAGACTTCATATATGGCCTATAAAACTACATGGCCTTATAAATTTAAATTATGGCTTTTATTGTGATAAAGAAAATCTGAGTGCTGCCAGCATAATATCCTGCTGCTAAAATAACACTAATGAAGCCTCGTTTGGCCATCACCACGTTGAGATCAGGTGATTGACTCGGCCATTGCAGAATATTCCACTTGTTTGCCTTAAAAAACTCCTGGGTTGTTTTCGCAGTATGTTTTGGGTCATTGTCCATCTGTAAAGTAAAACACCATACAATCAACTTTGCTGAATTTGGCTGAATCTGAGCAGACAATATATCCCTAAACACTTCAGAATTCATCCGGCTGCTTCTGTCTTCTGTCACATTATCAATAAACACTAGCGACCCAGTGCCATTGGAAGCCATGCATGTCCATGCCATCACAATACCTCCACTGTGTTTTACAGATCAATCAATCAATCAGTCAAATTTATTTCTAAAGCCCTTTTTACATCAGCAGTTGTCACAAAGTGCTTTTACAAAATGATGTGCTATGCTTCGGATCATGAGCCGTTCCAAGCCTTCTCCATACTTTTTTCTTCCCATCATTCTGGTACAGGTTGATCTTAGTTTTATCTGTCCAAAGAATTCTGTTCCAGAACTGGGCTGGCTTTTTAAGATGTTTTTGGTAAAGCCTAATCTGGCCTTTCTATTCCTGAGGCTTTTGAATGGTTTGCACCTTGTGGTGAACCCTCTGTATTTGCTCTCGTGAAGTCTTCTCTTTATGGTAGACTTGGATAATGATATGCCTACCTCCTGGAGAGTGTTCTTCACTTGGCTGAATGTTGTGAAGGGGTTTTTCTTTACCATGGAAAGGATCCTACGATCATCCACCACTGTTGTCTTCCGTGGATGTCCAGACCTTTTTGTGTTGCAGAGCTCACCAGTGCGTCCTTTTTTTCTCAGAATGTACCAAACATTTTTTGCAGCTTAAGGATGGCCTGTTTCACTTGCTTTGAGAGCTCCTTTGACCGCATGTTGTTTAGTTGACAGCAACAGCTTCCAAATGTGAATACCACACCTGGAATCAACTCCAGATCTTTTACCTGCTTAACTGATGAAGAAATAACAAAGGAATAGCCCACACCTGTCCATGAAACAGCTTTTGAGTCAATTACATATTACATTAATATTACATATTAAAGAGCTGTAATTCTTAAACCCTTTCTCCAATTTGGATGTGAATACCCTCAAATTAAAGCTGGGAGACTGTACTTTAAACCCATATTCATTATTTAACTGTAACTTGAATATATTTTGCCAAAATAACAAAACTTGTGTCAGTGTTCAATTATTTCTGGACCTAACTGTATTTATTTATGACAGAACAACATTATAAGCTCAGAAGAATGCTGCAGGCTACTGGGCTAACCCAAATGATCCCCTAATACCCATGTACAAGCCACTAATTGATGCAAGACGCCAGGTACCGGTTGAGGGCGTGTTGGTCCGAAAATGCCATTGCTACATTCAAGTTTTTACCACAAATTGTATAGAAGCTTGTTCATTTGGCAACATATCCGGTTGTGTTTGATGTCTTGAATATAACTCCATCTCCTGGGGGCTCCAGTTAGTTAATAGGTGATTTTGCTCTTGTCTATTCTTCAGTTACAATGGAACTAAATTCTTCAGTTACAATGGACTAGTAGGTTTAGTGACGTACACTTGATCTATCTATTCAGTATAATTTTTATTATCACTGTTGTACATCCTGATTTTTTTTCTTTGTTGGGAGGGTATGACAGGATCTGGGAGGGTACTGGGTGAGTACCAGGGAGATCTGGGTTTTGGATCGTATGTATGTGATCTAGTGGGGAGGGTTTCTGTATGTTGTGTGTTAATCTTTCATGTTTTTATGTGGACCCCAGGAAGAATAGCAGCTACTTTTGTTGATGCTAATGGGGATCCGAATTAACGAATAAACTCCCACTCCCATGTGATAGTGGGTAGTGCACCTGTCTGAATCTGAACGTGGCTGGTTCAAGATTCTGTCCCGCCATAACGTCACAACGGGGAAGAGATTTCAGCAAAACACCGACATTAGCTATGGTGACTAGTTATCGCGTTCACAGCTGGTGATTTGCATAATCATGACCTATTGCTTTCTAGGCCCGAATCGCACGGAAAAGATAGCGGATACTGTTTGTTTTGGCGTTTCTTTTTTCATTTTTCTGAGGTCTGTATCGTGTTGGTTTATCGCGGCTCGGCGTTTTGATAACCGTGTGAATCTCGACAGGACAAGTTCAGGTTTTCAACATAATTGTTCAACTAACTGTACAAAAAATATATTTGCTTATATTTTGCCAATATTGATAAAACTCATCTTGTCCTATGGATATTTACAGCTAGGCTATCAAAACGGCGAGGTGGTGTAAACCTACACGAAACAGATCTCATTTGAACTCGTTTGATTGGAAAATCCACTATGGAAGAAACGAGTGTAATAACGCTAAATGGAGGTCCGCCCCATAGAGGTGCCTCACACCGCTTATTGTCTGCCTTTGGGTGACTAATAAGGAGACCAATTTTCAGGGGACTAATCCCTCATCCATCAAAAAACATACCTTTTTTCCCTTTATTTTAATCCACATCCAGCACATGTTGCCAGCTGGAGTGCATACATAACTAGCTACAGCTATTGGGAGGGAAGCTGGAGTGAGTGAAGTTATTTTCTAAATTAATTTATTTAGATATACACTACGTTCAGTCATTTTAGGCTTTATTTCACATTAAATTGGTGAAAGGTTGAGTTATTTGCCATAGGTGAGAAGTTGGTGAGATTTAAACCCATGCTGTTTAATTAGGACACATTGGGACATCATTTCGACATTAGCTGAATCCCTTCAAGCCATGTGAGCTCTCTTATTCATAAGGCAAAATCCTGGGATTTTCTACTGTCCAGGACTAGTCTGGTTGGAAGTGCACTCCTTAAGACAGTTCTGTTAGTAAAAAACAGTTGGCCTCAACATGCCAACAACCAGTGGTTATTAAACAGGCTTAGTTTAGGTTGATGTAATGTTGCGTCTATTGTTCATTTACAATGCATAAGAGGTTGCCATCTAACGTAAAATATCATAGGAGACTAAACTAGTTGTAGGAGTATGATATTCAGTTTATTGTAAGAGTGTGAAGGACCAAATCCCCTAAATCAGCTAAATGACTAAAATGTAAACCTAGTCCATTCATAGGTACTGAACTATATACTTGGGAATAGGCCATTTAACAGGGCGATAGATTTGACACAAGGGTTTGTGCTACGCTCTTTACATTCAATAACAGAATGATTACTGTACACGGATACATGGTCAATGGGAACAAGAGGACACAAACACAGGCCAGTTCTAAATGAACTCCTAGCAGCTAGCCTCCGACGCCCACCAGGTGGCACTCACATTACTGTCAGGCGATACAATGAGAGCCTACAGAGGAGGGATTGGGGACTAGCAATAAAGTAGTATCTTATTCAAATTTCACATTAGTATTGCAGGACGACCAGCAGGTGTAGTAAAATGTCAACTCGTCATTATTGGTGATTATGGCATTCATAGAGACATTCCTAGATTTTACCCTTCTCGGGATGAGGTACTATTCCAAGTAATAAGCGTATTAGAAATAATTGACTTTCTGCTTCTTGGGTATGGTGAGCTGCTGTAGTGTAGGATGACCTTGCCTCTAAATGTTTTGGGTCAGTTCTAAAAGTTCTCCCAGTTATGGTTAAGGTTACAGATTGCTGATGGCAGCTGATTCTAGATCTTTATATTTAAAGGCAACATGTATCCAGAACAGAGTGGCAGAGGGACACAGAACAATACACATTTGGTTGAGTGGGTTCCTGTAACACTTCAGGACCAGTACAAACAGAATTTTTGTTAAAAATGTCAGAAATGTGAGGATAACTTAGACCACAATCCCATTACAACAGAGACTGTATGCCTTTGTTATCAAAGTTAGATAGGACACCACCAGAGTGCAGAACCAACCATTCCACCAGTCAGTCCGAAACCGAGCCTAGGTCCAAAAAGTCCCCCGGCAAAGACAC
>JACXGI010004850.1:19047-42178 GCA_016801175.1 Esox masquinongy
AGGGTGGCTACTTTGAAGAAACTAGAATATAAGACATGTTTTCAGTTATTTCACACTTTTTTGTTAAGTACATAATTCCACATGTGTTCATTCATAGTTTTGATGCCTTCAGTGAGAATCTACAATGTAAATAGTCATGAAAATAAAGGAAACGCATTGAATGAGAAGGTGTGTCCAAACTTTTGGCCTGTACTGTATGTTCTTCAACTAGCCTACACTATGCATAAACATGGTAAGTTCATTTTCATAGAAATATAAATCTGCCAGTGGTTTTTCCAAGCATGCACTAGGTAGTCTACCCAAATCTAGCTTATGACTTATGTTTTAATTCAAGTGATGCATAGCCTATACACAGGGGACATAGGTGCACTTAGTGTGTCCAGCAATCAATGATGGATAAGAGGTAGCATCAGGCACACATTAAGAGAGATATAGATATATAGAGAGATGGAGAGAGAAAAACATAACTCCATCTATAACACTGAAATAATGGAATTTAATTACAATTTGCATTACTCCACCATGGACTAGATTTAAAAATACACCATCCTGACCGAAAATAAAAAGAATTATACCATCCTGACCAAAAATTTAAAAAAGCATGACACTTCCCATCTTTCTCTGTGTATCCATTGTGGAAATATTGCACACTCAGTTTAAGTACATATTTATCATGTTTGGGTGTGGACAATTCAAAACAGTGGCTAAGAGTGACAACATCGCCCCCAAAAAACAGCTGCACACCTGAAATTCACTTTGAACAGTAATTGGTGGTTATCTTTGAGATAAAGTGAGATTACTTTTTTAATTTATGGGTTACATATCCTACTGTATACATAAATACGCCTACAGCAATCAGATTCATTCATTCAACCTATTTAGATAAGACACCTCACTTTTACTGCCATGATTGTAAATAAAAAATCTATACTGTACTCAGCTTCTACACACTAAATAACTAGGTGACTGGCAAAAAATAATAGGAGTACACTTACTATAAGCTCAAGGCAAAAAAATCAGAGACGTGTGTAAATAAAACTGTTTACGGTTAAATGGTTAAATTACTCCACACCTGAAAAGTCATGTTAGTGTCTGTTGGTTCTGGTTAAATTCATTGGCAGGTTTACACAAAGGGCTTTCTGATTAATCACTTAAACAATTAAATGTAACAATTTAATCATGTATCAATTTAAAAATAGGAGATAAAGCTATTAGATTGCATGACCAATACACACGCTCTCCATTTAATTCAACGTCTTCACTTCAGGATAAAGTGTTTTACTCACAGGGTGGATGTCTATGAAGAGTCCATGTTCATCCTCAGTAGGCTGGAGTCCCAGTACATAGTCCAGCAGCACAGGGTCAGCGTTGTAGAAGTGAGGGTGGGAGATGAACACGGGGGAGTCTATCATACAATAATACCACTGTCAATACAACAAACATCTCAATCCACCACCACTGCAATCATCAACACCACCACCATCAAAAAAACAACAACTACAACCAACATCATCGGTAACATTCGTAAAACAGGAGGTCGAATCCCAATATGGTTCAGGTGGACTCTTGGCGTGTTTTTTACCTTCTCCGCCACTGGTCTGTATATAAAGAATACTTGGGTCGAAAAGGGTGCATGAAATCTATTTATGTGTTTGACAGTAGAACATGTGTGCTCCACTCACTGGATCTGCAGCTGCTGACGTTGAGAAGACCAGACTGTCTGCAGGGACAGAAGCCCTCATTTGGCGCGTAGTCTGAGCCGTTGGCAAACATAGTCTTAGGAGCCACGTAACGATAGAGAGGAATTCCCGCCATTATTCCCTCACGCTGGTATATCAGTTCTAATGACCTGAAGACACACAGAGAAAGGCAAAGTGATGATGGGAGGGTTTCTTTAAAGGTGGGTGTGTGTCTGGTCAGGTTTGGCAGACCGAGTGGGGACCAAAATCCTCAAGGATAGCAAAACAAGAAAAATGTTACCTTGGAAAAAGCAAAGTCTATTTTCTGCTTAGGGGCTAGGTTTAGTCCAATTATTCCTAATTGTACTGCATTAAAATTGGATGTACATTTAGGGACTATGGGCCAGGCATTCGGGCTAGGTTACATTTATGCATAAACGCTTAGAGATAGGTACAAGTTAAGGCACATTTTTCTTTTCTGGTCCACAAATTAATAGAAATACAAACTTGACTGTGTGTGTGTGTGTGTGTGTGTGTGTGTGTGTGTGTGTGTGTGTCTCTCTGTTTGTACCTGCAGGCATCAGGACTGTAGAAGGGCAGTGTTGACTGTTTGGTCATGAAAGGAGGCCACATTTGTCCCGCTGTACCGTTGATCATGTTACACTGAGGAGTCCTCCAATTAGTCAACTAGGGACCCAGAGACAGAAAGACAGAGGGTTTACTTACAATCTGTCAAACAGCCAGAGTTCACTGAATTTCACTTAACTCAAAACGTCATTTATTTAACAAGGAGATTCGTTTTTTCCCCAAAACCATCCGATGCACATACGCCCCCATTTCCAAAAAGGTTGGGACGCTGTGTAAAACGGAAATAAAAACAGAATGCAATGATGTGCAAATCATTTAAACCCTATATTCGAGAGAAAATAATACATAGACATCATATCAACTGTTGAAACTGAAAAATTTCATTGTTTTTTGGAAAATATATGCCCACCTTGAATTTAATGTCAGCAACACGTTTCAAAAAAGCTGGAACAGGGGCAAGAAAAGATTGGAAACGTTGTGTAATGCTAAAACACTAAACCTGGTGGAATATCACAACTAATTAGGTCAATTGGAAACAGGTCAGTAACATGATTGGGTTTTAAAAGATCATTCCAGAGAGGATGGGTCTGTCAGAAGTGAGGATGGGGAGGGGTTCATCACTCTGTGATAGACTGCGCAAGCTAATAGTGCAACAATTTAAGAATAACATTTCTCAATGTAAAATTGCAAAGAGTTTGGGGATCTCATCATCTAGGGTACATAATATCATTATAAGATTCAGAGAATCTGGAGGAATCGCTGTACGCAAGGGACAAGGCTGAAAATCAATATTGGATGGACATGATCTTAAGGCCACTGCATGAAAAACAGACACGATCTGTAGTGGAAATCAATGCATGGGCTCAGGAACACTTCCAAAAACCATTGTCTGTGAACACAGTACGCCACTGCATCCACATATGCAACTTAAAACTTTACCATGCAAAGAAGAAACCAGACAAGATCCAGAAACACTGCCGCCTTCTCTGGGCCCGAACTCATTTCACATGGACTGAGGCGAAGTGGAAATCTGTCCTGTGGTCTGACGAATAAAAATGTGTAATTAATTTTGGGAATCATGGACACAGTTCTCTGCGCTAAAGAGAAGAGGGACCATCCGGCTTGTTATCAACACGCAGTACAAAAGCCAGCATCCCTGATGGTATCGGGGTGCATTAGTGCACATGGCATGGGTGACTTGCACTTCTGTCAAAGGCACCATTAATGCCAAACAATTTATACAGGTATTGCAGCAACCTATGCTGCCATCCAGACAACGGGGAAAAAAGGGAAGGCCTTGCTTATATCACCAAGACAATGCCAAACCAGCGTCGAGCAGCTGCAACCCAATATCAAGCAAGAATGGGACAGCATTCCACTTTGAAAACTACAGCAATTTGACACGTGTTGCTGACATCAAACTCTAAATGTTCCCATGTTGTTCAACGACAACAAAAAAATCAGTTTCAACATTTGATATGTTTTCTTGGTGCTCTTTTCTATTGCATATGGTTTTACCTGACTCGCACGTCATGGCATTCTGTTATTTACATTTTACGCAGCGTACCAACTTTTTTGGAAACGGGGTTGCATATTTAAACAGACATTAGGTTGTAGAGGCTGAGTAAAGAGTGCATACTGTATAACAGGGCTGCCCAACCCTATTCCTGGAGATCTACCATCCTGCCGATTTTCTTTCCAACCCTAACTTAACACACCTGACAGTAATAATTAGCTGGAGATCAAGCTAAATAAGGTTACTGGCAAATGTTGTTGGAGACAAAAGGACAGTAGATCTCCAGGAACAGAGTTGGACAGCCCTGCTGTATACAGTAGTATCTTATCTGGTTTTAGAAGTCAGAAGTAATTGTCCAAGAGAACATCCAATATTAATACAGTACACAGAACTGTAGGTTTAATATTAGCTTCAATATTTGTCATTTAGTGGTATTCATCCCATTCAGTAATTATTAATAGATTAAAAAAAGTTTATTTTCTGATCAAAAAGCTAAAAATAGCTGTGAGTAGTCTAGCATTTGCAACTCACCTACCTCCAACTAGCAAAATTGTACCAAGTCTCCTGACTTCTCACCTTGGTCAGGCCATTCCATGAGTCCACTTTGTGAATGAGATGTATGTTATCCTTCCCAGTGTGGATTGTGAACAGGCCAGTGTTGGAGTTGTTGAACTGAGGGGAGAAACAGGCAAAACTAGACACAATATGAACACACTGTTGCTCAGTCACCAAATATATATTACCAATTAGCAGACCAACAAAGCCCTGCCTCACTCAATGGAGCCAAACAGCTTGTTGTTGGCAGAGAGAATATTTGGCATTAAGAGACAATTCTACACATTTAGCCATATATAACTGGCCATGTAAAATTCCATTTACTGTTTGGACTCCTGGATTAGCCAGCCCAAGCAGATTCGGTTGGTGCTAAATAAATACATTCAGTAGCCAGTTTATTACGTACACCCATCTAGTACTGGGTCTGAAGCGTAACTGGGTTCAGAACTCCCGACTTCAGGGCACTGATTCTATAAGGAGCCTAAACAATTCAACGGAGATGTTGGTCCATGCTGGCGCAACATACAGCTGCTGCTGATTGGACGACGCTGGGTTCATGCTGCGAACAGCTCATTGCATCTCATCCCAAAAATGCTCTATTGGCTGTTTTGTGACAGTGCATATTACGCTGCTGGAAGTATCAATATGATGAAGGGATAATTGTTGCAATGAAAGGAAGCACCTGGTCAACAACAAATTTCAGATAAGCCATGGATTTCAAATATTGTTAAATGGATTTCAAATGACCTTAGCCCCATTTCCAACAGCATTTGGTACCTTTGACACCGGGCAGGACACATCCATGCTGTTGTGATGCTTACGCCAAATGCTGACCGCAGTAAGCATGACTTCTGAAGAACTGGGATTATTCAGACCAGGCAATCTTTTTCCACCCCTCAACTGAGTGCTAGTGATCACATGTCCACTGCAGTGATTTCTGATGGAATCCAGTGCAGTCAACTGCTGCAATAGCCCATCTGTAACAAGGGCTGGTGGGATGTTTGTTTTGAGATAAGGTTCATCGCACCACCGTCGGACTACACCGTGATTCGCCCGTTTGTGGCTCAACGTCTAGCTTTCATGATTCTTGACATTATCCCTCGTCAGACATGACTCACTTCCTGTAGAAGGAATCCATTTATTTGAATGTGCTGGTGTACCAAAAACTGTCAGCGGAGTGTATATGCAAAAGAAAACTACAAAGAGGCCTGTCCAAGCTACAGGTAAAGTCAACACAAAACGACCACTAGCATTCCAAAAAGCTTTTAGTCCCCTATCTAAATGTCAGAACACCCTGATTATCCTCAGGTGTTCTTAATGATTTCCAGAGACTTCCTTACGGAGAACCTGGCTACCCTCAAACTTTACCCCCCCCCCCTTTAGCCTGGCTTACCTCAGAGAAAAGGCCAAACTTGCCAGTGGAGGGCAGCATACCAGGGAGCCATTTATTGAGGAAGTCCACCAGCTTGCTGTCATAGCCCCACATCAACTCTCCAACAGACTTGGTGAGGAAGGGTCCCTCCTTAAAGGTCTTAAAAGTGGCACTGACCATCAGACGCACAGCAAAAGGCATGTTCTCCATCATCACTGCTGCTCCCTTTATCAGGTGAGAGGGAGCCAGATAAGAGTCGTGTTCTTATTAGCGTGTGTTTGTGTAACAGTGTAAGTGCGTCTTACCAGCACCAACATGTTGGGGATGGTGACCACATCTGACTCGTTGCCCACAGACATACTGGGCTCAAAGAAGTAGCTCCTGTATTCCAGATATGACACTGTGTCGTTGGGGTGGAACGTAATGTTCTGCTTCTGAATCCGCTTCCTGAAACACATACCAAACTTATACCATGGCATTATTGAATTTAACTGGCTAAAAGTGCATTCATTTCAAATGCAGACAGCGGGAAAGTAGATTGTTAATGAACTGTAAGTGTTTTATTCCTGTTCTAAAATACTGCTTCCAGCATATCATACAGGCTACAGTTATAAAGCTAGATCAATAACCACGCAAACTAAAATTAGATACGTTGTAAAAATTGACGCACTGATCCAAAAGGGGGATTGGAAATGTGTACAATAGTGGGTAGAAATATGGGATCGGGTATCGGTGACAGTTAGTGTTCATAATGAGCTGATGCAATAAAATAGATTGTTGGTTTGTCACATGCACTCAGAGTTCGGTACGGAATCGGCACTGACAATGAAAAAGTTGTACTGGTGCACCCCCAACTGTAAACCTGGTCCAACAAGGTAAAAATCTAGCAGGCCAGCATTGATCTGAATGTCAGGAAATGGTCAAATACTCCCGCGTTTCATCGGCTGTATGCTAGTAGAAAACAACACAGCAAACTTCCAGACTGGTTGCAGATTTGCAATGAATCTTCCTTAATGTAGAGAACACGGTCCTGATGAGGCAGAAATGTGTCTGTGCCAGGCAAGCTCTTGCCTAATCATGATCATTGTTATGGATATGTCCTGATAACAGTCAACAGAACAGCCATTTATCAACCATGGTGCATGCAAAATAAACCTCCAACACGTATCACTACCACATTGTTTAACATTTTCAAATCCTGTACGTTTTGTTGTTCATCCCTTAATCACTAATTAAAGATGACTGGACATCCATTAATTGCTGACTGGGAGAATGAATGAGGAAAGCATGTTGAAAGAGGGGAAAGATGAGAAATGACTGTTAGCTAGCAGAGATAAAACAATGTTTCCTAAGTTGCTTACATAGCTAAAATAAATTAAGACTCTGCATTCTCAGGCACGCTGTTGTTTCCAAATGACAATTGTTACATAATGCAAAAAAGCAATTCACCTCCACCCAACAATTATCCAATCAGATTAACACCAATACACCAGTTAAAGATGCCTTCCGGAATCTTTGGCCACTAGTTGTAAAGGATGCACTGTTGAGCTAAAACAGGTCACCAAGAGCTGCGTGTTACGTTGTGCGTGCCTATGTGACCCGCGCATCCAGCCCAAAACAATTTGATTATTTGCAAAAATCCCAGACTGCAACTGTAACAGTTCCTAATTTAACCTCACAAGACTTACCACTAAGTCTGTGTTCTACTAACGTAATGAGAGAAAAACAGAATATAACTTTAACGGAGGAGAAACAAAGAAAGAAAGATGGAGACAGTGTGAGGACAAAAAAGGCTGGAAAGGAAAATAATTTAGAACAGACAGAATTGGATAGATTAGTTAGGTATAAGAAAATAAGTGAATGTGATACAGGGTTAACAGAGGCGCTAACACATTGAGAAAATCTCAAGGTCATACCTCCAAACGTTTGTATTTCGAAAAACAATTTAAATCAAGCAATGACTTCTATTGCAAATATTCCTAAAGGATATTTCATTTCAAGAAACCTCCTACCACATGTCTGTTGATTGCAAGTAGAACACCAAAACAAAACCCATCATTCAGAATAAGAGGTCCTGTAACAGCCTCTAAAAAGCTAGTGTTCAGTCTGGTTGCACTAATGAGCATCTTGACAGAAGTGTATGGTTCAAACCCAACATGGGATACATCAATTTATTGTTATTAGGTTTTGATTGAGATTTTCCAGCCACACTCAAGCAATTTTGCAATTGAGACAATCTAGTGAGCTCCTTTTGGAGCAAGGCATTTAATTGGGTTGATATGTTGCAAGGGGTCAATGATTCACACTGGCATTCCATCTCTTAAACACATTTGTTTAACACACGTTTGCCAGGCTGAGTGTAGCCTGGTCTAATAGGCCAGCCCAAGCCCACGCCTTTTCCTAAACATAACCTTTTTCTAACGTGCCACGTTATTTACACTAACTTTCTAGGCTAATTCCCCAAAACATCCTAGCTAAAGTATTAAACAGGGGGTCATGAAGGCCGACCTGTACACATAGGGTCCTTTCTGCTCCACCATGGGTTTCTCCCCCGCCAGGACTTCAGTGGGGTTGAGGACGTTGAAGAAGTAGACCGACATGAAGAAGGGGACAGGGACGTCCTTCCACATGCTGTAGGACATTTCATTCTTAGGGTCAATCACCAAGTTCTGAAGAGAGAACAATGACAGTATTACCACCATTAAAAAACATTTACAAAATATAGTCACAAATAAGTCCATACACCCCATGCATCATGATACCGTCTGAAAAATACTTTAATAGAAAAAGGGGAAACAATACGTAATGCACTCCACATTAGTGGCCTATATGACAAAGTGCAAAGAAGGCCAATGTGTTTTTTTCCCCCTTTCACTCATCCATTCTGTGTGCAAATAGTCTTAAGTAATACTACTAGACTATAAAGACCTTCACTTTTTATCCCACACTGAAGTCTACAGGTTGACATCAGAGTCAAACCCCCTCTAAATTTTCACATACTGTGGTGCCAGCATCATGTTGTGTAAGCTTGTCACTGGCAGGAACAAAGCTTAGGTTAGATCTCAAAGGAAAGCACACCTCAGTCTACTGAAAACCTAAATCTATGTGCCAAAGACACAAATAAGTAGGTTTTCAGGGTGTGCCTGAAAGTTAGTCAGTTCTGATTTCAGATACAAGGCTGGAATATTGCTGTCCATCAATGATGAACATTTACTGAGCTTGAGCCATCTTGACAAAAACTAAGGATGTGATCCCCTAAAGTTGTGCAAAGGCATTCATAAATTGACTAGCATTCCCTCAATAATAAAAACAGTTATACTCACCGTTTTTGCTACATATACATTTTATACAGTTGCCTGGCCTTTGTACAGTCACAATATACATCAAAGTATTGACACCCTTGATTAATAATTAATAGGAAGCAAGCTATAACATCATTTTCGTCTGCATTAATGGACTGCCCTTTTCCCTTCAAACCACAGGTTTTCAATGAAATACAAGTCTAGAGACAGATGGCCATTGCAAAATATAGATTTTCTGATTAACCATTTCTTTGTCAATTTCATTGTGAGGTTGGGGTCATTGTCCAGCTGGAAGATCTACTTGAGGCCAAGTTTCAGCCTCCTTGCAGAGAACCAGGTTTTTGGCAATATTTCCTTGTATATGTCAGGGTTCACAAAGCCGTTAATCTCAACAATGGACCAGTGGAATCAGAACAGCTCCATACATCAACGCTTTTCTTCAAATATATATTTAGACAGGTGCACTAAGTGGCCACTTAGTTTCACCTATTTAGGATCGGGTAGGTCTCCCTTTTCCCTCCAACAAACTGAATTCTGAACACTCGTTAGGTATTTTCGTCCATGCTAACTCGATGGCATCATACCTACAGATTCATGCATGTAGTCCCTGCGCTGACATGTCTGTGGAAATAGCTTGCTAATACGAGTGCTTTGATACTTTGATATAGACCCGGAATATGCACCGCGGCGCAGTATTCAGTACGTATACTTCTCAACGTTGCCAAACGGACCCCAAAATAAAGTTCTCCATGAGGACTTTAGAGAAAGTTTTGGGGAGATGTCTTTCAGAAAATGTATCCGAAAACATAGCGAACGTAAAGCAAACTGAAATCCCCTCGAGGGTAGGGACCAGCTCATGTTTTTTTTTTATTTAACCGACCTGAAAGACCAGGTGAGTTGAATTTAAGCCCACATTTGCTTCATCTATAAGGTGTTGTGCCTAGTTAGAAAAATATCCTGCAGTACTGCACGTTTGCCTATCACTGGACTAATAAAAAACAAATCATTTGCATTAGACATAGTGCTACAACACAATAAATAACTTATAGACAAAAACGATAGCCTATAATGTTACTGAAATTAACCTTTAATCTTTTACTTACCTTTACTATTTGGTCGTCAATAATGATTGGTCCAACGAATACAAGAATGGTCCCAAAAACTACCATCAGAGTTCCAGCGACAAAAAGTCCGATGGTTATCTTGGATTTATTCATTGCTATAGGGACAAACTTGAACAGTGAGAACAAATACGTTTGTACTGTAATCTATGAATATAAGAA
Source organism: Esox masquinongy (assembly GCA_016801175.1). NCBI lineage: Eukaryota > Metazoa > Chordata > Actinopteri > Esociformes > Esocidae > Esox > Esox masquinongy. The sequence goes on from JACXGI010004850.1 coordinate 29,343, forward strand.
AGGCATTCTATCGGATATGCCACGTTTTCTGGCTTTGGTTTAAAGAGCTGCCTGGTTTGGTGACAACGCGATAGAAATATGGACAATTTAGACATACACCCCTAATTACCTGGCAAGTGGTAAAGGACATGCCACTCGCCAAAATATGACCTCAAAGTCCAGTCTGGTCGATAAAGAAGGTCTCAATCAAGCTGAGCTACAGCGCCGTCAGACCATCGTGTTTATATTGTTTAAGTCACGCCTCAATACACGCTGAGGCTGATGGGGGCTGTAGTTTATTTTTATCAGCAGTCAGATTTCGTAGAAAAGTGCATCGCCCGGGAGGAAACCTGATTTCCTGCTGATTACTCCATATGACCCGTGTTCGCCAGAAATATGTAAACGGGGCATCCACCTCATAAGGTCCATACTTAAAAATCTATTTGCCTAAATTTACAGCCGTGCAGAACACACTATCTGGGACCCCAATCTGTAACAAATCCTGTAATTTAAAATATATTGGAATATATATATCTTAACCAATATCTATACAATTGTGTTGCAATTGTAAATTATGAGAGAAAGACAGATATCAGAGAAAGGTTAAGACCACCAATGTATGAAAATGTTTAACGCTGGATGTGCCATTTATTATATTAATTACATTTCTAATACCCATACAATGCATAGTGTACCAGAGGCATACAAAGGGTGATTTCAATACCTTGATTTAAAGCCCTGCCCCTCATCAGACTACAAATTATTAGTGTCGTTTAGATTATTTAAGAAACATTAGTTTTCAGTTTTATCTGCTATTTGAAACAAAGGGACAAAATGAAAATTCTCATCATAGCTACACTCAAGCAACGGGCCGTGTCCAATAGCCGTTTATGAAATTCGGCTACCGAAATTTCGCCTCCAATGAATTTTCAATGGAGTCATGTGACCGTGTGTAGCCTAGTCCTGCCCTAATATTGTAGCCTAGTACTGCCCTGTAGCTACTTTCTTCTTCTATAGAACAATTTGAATTATTGTTAATTTGGCTTATTTTCATTAACCTAATTATCCCTTATCCTTACCTGTGCTCATAAAAAGTGGATTGACATCATAACACTGCTAGCCACATAAGCTAATTAATGTAACTTCCTTCGTTGATTAAAAAAAATCCAGAAACCTTTTCGGAACAGACACCCTACAAGCGCCCAGCGAACAGCGAAACAAACGTAAATGCTAAACGCCTAGTGGTCACGGCCCGTAGCCGGCCACCGTTTAACCAGTGGTATTTCATTACATATGGGTGTGGTCTTGGTGATGACGAGTACTAACCCGAATTGATTTTTAAAGAACGTTCAGCAATGTCAAACCTAAGGCTGTCAGACTGTCGTTAAAATTGTTTTCATTTGCTTTTTTAGTTTTATTTTAAATATTTTATTGGCATTTGCTAAGGTGTCTTTCATACAAACAATTTTGTGACAAAGACGGTAATAATCGTTTTCAGACAAGTTAATAAGCACTTAATTATCTGCTTATTTGATTGATGTTTTTCAATGTACAGTACAGTTTGTTGTTTATGGCACTTTGTACTACGTCATGTGCGTGGTTGGTTTCATTAATTGGAGATAGATCCAATCGCATTCGAGTTTGACTTGACTCAATACCCAAGGAAACGCCACATGCCCAAACAGTTTTAATTCCAGCCCGACCATATCCATGTAGCGTTTAAATCTAAGCTCGCATGATCAGGCGGCTTTGTGAGGCTACGTGTTTATGGCATGAGGGGTGGATGAAATGACATCAAACTGTTAGCTTGACCAGAGGTATTCTCTTCTCTTTAGAGACACGTATATTGTATCTCACGTGAGGGACATGGCAGCCGTGGAAATACACAACCACTTCCTTTAACTGAGTCAACAGAGATTGCAGGTGTGAATAACTAGGTATTGACCCAGAGGTGTCTCTGCAACTCATGATTAAAGATAAATTGTGACAGCTTTAATTAGTGGCTGAAGATTCAACTTTTGCCATTTCCTGTGTGTTCCGATCTGGGCAGATGAACGGTTTCTGTTGTTGCTGACAGTCACTAACCTGTCAGTGACCCCACAACATGCCAACTGACATTATGATGACATCTAAGATCATTTAAAGCCACATTTGGCCAGTGAACCAGGAGCAACCCAAGCCTTTGGGTGTATGTGTGTCTCAGGGCCGGTTTCACGGGCACAGATTACGTTGTTTCTGGTTTTAACGCTACAACAATGTTGTAAAAAAACAAAGGTGTTCAGCGTCCTCGAAAACGCAAAATCTTCACCCCTGTTTACTTAAAATATATATTTGCATACGTTAACTATGGAGCATTTATTACTGCTTGCTCTTTGGGTTTTAGGCTGGGTATTGGTATACGCAAAAAAAATCCAACATTGACCTTTACGGAATAACAAATTAAGGTATTAAAAAACCAACTAAATGTACAACCACAAAAAAAAACATACATTACGAGCTATTTAACTAGGCATATAAGGAGTGTGAAGAGTAACTATATGGATGATTGTAAAATGTGTTAAGCATAACCACTACATTCCTGTCTGGACTCATTTTATCTTTCAATGTCATACATTTTCTTCAAACAAAACACAGACACCTACCCAATTTTGTGATATCTTTTAGAATCCTTCACACTCAAATACAAATCAGTGAAATGTATCAAAGTTGTGATTAAGACTGTGTCCTCATGTGATCTGAACAATAAGCCTTGATAAATGGATACTTTGCTGTCAGATGTGTTCTCAGTCATCTTGCTACTTTGCTCAGTAACGTACTACGCATTTGCAGGCCTTCTCCCCTTGGCTAATCATAATAACAAAACCGAACCACAATTTACTGTAGATATTCACAGCCTCACCACGGACTTGGTAAATTTAGGGTGATGAAAGGATTTCCTCTTTGTTAGGGGACACATGATCCTCCGTGTATGCATGGCAAATGAGTACCAGGACCTAGTAGTCCTACCACAGTCCCTCATCTGACTGGCCTGTGAAATCCTGCCTGCCCAATGCTGTTCTGCTTTAAGGTCATCAAAAACAAGCTTGTGCTGCATGATGGGGTGATCAACAGCTGGCATGGTTTCTGTCACATGCCTTCCTGTCCAAACGCTGATGAAATCATGCCACCGTCTCTGGATGACACATCCTCTGATGGTCATATTCATGTAACTATTCCCAAAGCTTCCCTTGCCGACAATGGAGTGACTGCAGTTCTTTTATGTGACCTTTTGTGAATAAGTCTCTGATTCGCTTCAGATCGGGATGATTCTGCACAGTAAATGTATTCATTCTGTACACACTCCACGGGCTAGTTGAAGTGATGCTTTTTATCTAAAGGTCAAAGGAAAGACAGATCTGCAGGCATGGCTTTCTCATGTCAACCGTCTAAAGCGATCCGTTAAAAGGGGCTAATTTCCATCCCTTTACAGCCAGCGGAGACATAGTGGTGCATTATGAAGTCCAGAGGCCACGTCCTCTATTAAGACAGGTGTACATCTACCCATTAAGCACACAATGTATAAAGAAATATTTTTTACTCCCAAAAATACTATAAAAATAAATTATCTTTTAATAAATTAGCATTTCATTTAAAATCATCTCAGAACAGTGATGCCTGAATAGGATCAGTTTAGTTTTTAAGATTAAAATGAATGGGAAGATCAGAACTCAAACACAACTGCCCACAATGCTGTTGGAATGAAGAGAGGACCAATCAAATCACACAAGGGACAAATATAGTCACGTCACAGCAAAGGCTTTCCAATGACCTTCAACAACTTATTGGTTTCAGATGAGAAATGATGTATTGGAATAAAGATGAGAATTTGTCAGCCAGTCAAAGAAATGAAGTTCCTACAGTTATGGATTTTTTGCTTTGGGTTGGGAGAGAAAGACTCAAAAAATTCCTTATACTCAGAAGTCAGGCTACAGATATCAGTCATTGATCCGTACTTCATACACTACTGTTCAAAAGTTTGGGGTCACTTATAAATGTCCTTGTTTTTGAAAGAAAAACAATTTTTGTTTATGCCTAGAAGGCCAGCATCCTGGAGTCGCCTCTTCACTGTTGACGTGGACACTGGTGTTTTGCAGGGACTATTAAATGAAGCTGCCAGTTGAGAACCTGTGCATCCATTTCTCAAAGTAGACACTAATGTATTTGTCCTCTTGCTCAGATACACACCGGGGCCTCCCATTGCTCTTTCCATTCTCGTTAGAGCCAGTTTATGCTGTTCTGGGAAGGGAGTACTACGTATTACGTTGTATGAGATCTAGTTTCTTGGCAAATTCTCGCATGGAATGGCCTTCATTTCTTAGAACAAGAATACACTGCTGAGTTTCAGAAAAGTCCTGTTTCTGGCCATTTTCAGCCTGTTATCGAACCCACAAATGCTGATGCTGAAGATACTGAATTAGTCTAAAGAAGGCCAGTTTTATTGTTTCTTTAATCAGCACAACAATTTTCAGCAGGGCTAACATAATTGCAAGAGTTTTCTAATGATCAATTAGCCTTTAAAATGATTAACTTAGATTAGCTAACACAACGTGCCATTGGAACACAGGAGTGATGGTTGCTGAAAATGGGCCTCTGTACGCCTATGTAGATATTCCACTGAAAATCAACCATTTCCAGCTACGATAGTCATTTACAACATTAACAGTGTCTACTATGTATTTCTGATCAATTTGATGTATTTTAATGGACAAAAAAATATGCTTTTCCTTGAAAAACAAGAAAGATGTGTAGAACCGGTTACATGAGCCGTTTAGGAAATGCCATGAGGTTAACATAAAATTTGAGTCTGGAATTCAACGCTGATGGAACACATGCCACTAAAGTGGGACTGGCAATACTTAGGTGAACTACCTTCACCAGAACACAATTGATTAAAGGAAATGGGCCGCTTTTGACTGTATACTGTGATGGTTTTTATATTAACCAACTTTGTGTTTGCTTTGTAAATTGCATCTTTCTACTTTAAGTATACGAAAACATGCACTCAACGACTATTCCTACTCATATTGTCTACTAATCAGTAGGCCTTATCCCTGCACTCCACATTCCACTTCATTTCTTGTCCATAATGTTCTCTAATAAGGCTCCAAGCTTTCACTTCCTCCATACAGCCGTTTTCCTTTTCTGAAAACATCACAAGATCTGTAAGAACCAAAATATCAATGAATTGCCCCATAAATATACACATTTGAGAAACAGACCAAGAGTCTTTTCCTCTGTGTACAACATCACATGAAGATGGGGAAGCATACTGCAGGATACAAGGCTCTCAGCCAGTCCTGACTGCTTTTTTTTCTAGCCACAGTGTGAGAAGCGGCTCCAATCTGTCAAATTATACAGGCAACTGCATAACAAGTAAATCAACAAGACGTCGAAATGTTTTCAAACTCAAACATCTTTATTCCTATTGACATAAGAGCAATGGATGGAAGTAGATTTGTTGAAGAAAGAATGCTTGAAGAAACATTGACATCATCATGACATAAAAAATAAATACCTCCTGATGTGTTCTGAATTGGGGAGTCAGTTGAGAAATAAATAAAATTAATATTATAATTTTGCACTAGAGTTGAACTGGTGTCATGTATTTCCCTTGTTGACCATCCAGTCAAACTTGACCTTTGTTAACAAATAGAGACCAGAAGAAATTACCGGTTCATAGGCATTGGTTTAATCAGTTTAATATAACAACCAATCATGTCAGCACCTTATGCCAAATACCTAAGTAGAAGGTCACCTCCATAGAATTTTATGGTCACTTCCACTAAGGCTAACTTAATTAAACCAATGATATCCAAGGCTTATTCATGGATTGGACGTTGCGTCACAATACTGTTTCGAACACTGGTTTTGGGACTGATGTCCAATTGAGTGTTCCACTCAATGCATCCTCAATGGGAACTTATCTAGACTGAGTCTAAAGTGCAGTAACTAAGGCACGAAAACACGATAGCATGTCAAAAGAAAACATATAATTAGTAGCTAAACCATTATGTCACTAAATTTATTTTAGATGCAATATAAAGTTAATTAACTAGATCACAATGAGGGGAGTCCACCAAACTTGAACTAACCTTAGCCTTGATAGCTACTCTAGCATTGCAGTCTATTCTAGACTGACTATGCTAGTTAATGACCACATTGCTATCTGTAAAAGTACATTTCATAATATGATGACAATGTTGTTTTCTACTAAATATTATCCTACTTTAGGATTTAGTTGTCGTATTTCAAAGCCTGTACAGTTTCATTTAGACAAAAGAGTAATCAGCCCGTTTAACTTCTGGTCGTCAATATGGCTGCGGTGTCTATAGATTGTTAGCAAGTTACCATTGCAACGACACAACCAAGTGACGAAGGCGCAATCCATGAATATCGGCTGTGAGCTGTAACCTGGAGACCAGGCAAACTGGGTGGTGACAGTCTTGTAGAAAGAGACAGTGTGTGTGTGTGTGTGTGTGTGTGTGTTTAGTATTGTAATCATCAAGTTCATCCACTTCATTCTGGGAATCAGTGTTCTTCATCCTCTGCCCCTGTTTTTGATTGGGTCAGGCTTGTCGTCTAAGGGTGACAAAATCAGGATGTTGAAGCAGACAAATTATTACACAATAAATTAATGCCTTATTGATAACCAAGCAGAAGCTGGTTATAACCAGTGGTGAAGATGTAAATACCAGTTGAAGGCATTGACCTGGTTTACAAATGCATGCTCGGACAACCAATTATTGTGTTCAAGTAGTTCCCCACATGGTAGATTCTGATCACTGTAGCGAGACATCGGATGTCAGGAAATAAAACACACAGCTATATTATCCGTGACATTTTCAGCCAGCCAACTATATAGAACAGAAGAGCAATGGCACCCCACCCCATTTGTGGCATTTCATGAGGATACCTGGGCCTGTATTCACAAACCGTTTCACGATAGAACATTTCACTCATACCCAGGGCCATGCACAGACCTTTCGAGAGGCAAGTGCTGAAACTGAAAACAGGTGGTAAGTGAGTTGTCAGCAATCAAAGACAGACGATGCGTTGGAGTGAGTGACGCTTGTCACGCAGGCAGACAGGCACATGTCAGTGGGAATCACATCACATCACAGTCACCATGGTTGTCTGAGGCATCACATCACAGTCACCATGGTTGTCTGAGGCATCACATCACAGTCACCAAGGCTGTCTGAGGCATCACATCACAGTCACCGTGGCTGTCTGAGGCATCACATCACAGTCACCGTGGCTGTCTGAGGCATCACATCACAGTCACCGTGGCTGTCTGAGGCATCACATCACAGTCACCGTGGCTGTCTGAGGCATCACATCACAGTCACCGTGGCTGTCTGAGGCATCACATCACAGTCACCGTGGCTGTCTGAGGCATCACATCACAGTCACCATGGCTGTCTGAGGCATCACATCACAGTCACCATGGTTGTCTGAGGCATCACATCACAGTCACCATGGATGTCTGAGGCATCACATCACATCAGTCACCATGGATGTCTGAGGCGTCACATCACATCAGTCACCATGGTTGTCTGAAGCATCACATCACAGTCCCCATGGTTGTCTGAAGCATCACATCACAAAAGTCACCATGGTTGTCTGAAACATGCTATAAATGCAGCAGCTGGCAGAGCCTCATACCAATTGGTTATTCCCCACCATTTGCAACAATGTAAATAATCATCATCCCTTAAAGATGCAGTCTGGGACTTTTGAAATTTACAAAATAATGTTAAACCTCCCATTTTGAGCTGAATGTGTAATATATTGTTTATAGGTGGATAATATAAGTAGTAGAAAGTAAGTAAACACTTTCATACCTCAGTTAACCATGAAATTCCAAGTCTGAAAATGCATGACTATGATGACATGGGATATAAATCAAGCACATGTACATGAAAAAGTAAACCATATTCTGTGACCCGTTTTGACCCAACAACACCACTTTTACAACAAGTGGCCAAAAATCACAGACTGCATCTTCAACATCATGTTCTTAAAGCTGATTTAGGAACTTCTCCCAGATGCATTTTGGATCCCACCCTTGGGACCTTTTGATATTTAAATTAGGTGATAAACTGAACCAAACAGTCAGGCTGCTATAGAATTTTAACTATTATAATACCTCACCTTGTCCACCATTTCTTGCATCTTGTGGATGAGAGCGATCATGTGACCGGCATCCTCCTTCAGCTTCTTCTCATAGGACGAGCTACGAAGCTCCACCTGCTCCAGCCTGCTACTAAGACCCTCCTCTTGGCCCTGAGTGACAGCTGCAGCATCCACTGAGACAGAAAAAAAAGAGACAGAGGGTGAAGACAGATGGACAGAGAAATAGGCTCTGCAAATACGTTTGACATTAATGTATGAAAAAAGTCTAACAGCGCGGGTGTGTGTGTGTGTGTGCAGTGTGTGTTACCCAGTGTGTTCTGTAGGGCAGCGACGCGTTGCTCCAGAGCTAGCCTTGTCCTGTCGGCCGCCTCCAGGGCCTTAAGCAGGCTGGGGATGTTGACCACACTGCCCCTGTAAGTGACCACCTCAGCCCCTACGCCTGCTGCGGTCCCCCTGGAACTCCCAGATCTCCGGCTGCACGTCTTCTCTTTCACTGGAGCTCCAGGGAACAACCTGCGGTTACCTGAAGACACACACAGACTTCACATCACTGCGTGTCTGTCAGCCCCTCCTCCTAGTCACTCACTGGGTCTACAAATATGATATTAAATATTACAGCATTAGTGTTGGAAGTTATGTATGCACATTTTTACTCGTCGTGCGTTTAGATTTTTAGAAGGCTTACAAGTGAGTTGAACGTATAGTCTGAGTAAAATATAGAAGAAAGATTTGGTGATAATGGGATCCTCTGCACAGGCATGTCACAGATGAAACAAGGCTCCCTACTGGAATGGAGCTGTTTATGCTGTTTGGGCTTATGCAGATTACAGCCCCTATAAACCCTATGCCCTCAGCCCTTGAATTACATTTTACAGAATCACACCTGCGTTTACTTGCAAATGCTCTTCCGAAGGTGGAGTGGTGACCAGAGTTTGCAAGCTCGCCTCCCCTGAGGGAAAAGTGGCCAGGGTGAGTTCTAAGGGGCTGTCCACTTTGGAGTGCAGCCTTTGGGATAAGTGGAAACCTCAGTGTACACTGTTTTGTACTGAGAAAGTCTCACACAATGTTTAGATTTTGATTCTACCTCATTACTTAGCGTTTTACTGTTGAGAAAGGGAGGATGTTCTGACCTGCAACGTGGTAGGATCAGTCTCCAGTATTCATACTGTGTTTTGTCTAGTAAACCATATAAAATGTTGTTACCGTAGAAATGTTTGATAGAATGTTGTTACATCTTTTGTATCAAACATTTCTACGCCACAAACTTTAATTCTTTAGTAATTTATCAGTACAGGTCAGGACACAGAACACTAAAAAAGACTCAGTGTGCGTGTGTGTGTGTGTCTGCCTAACCTTCCATGCTGTTGTCAGGTTCCGCGTGTTCTGTCTCCTCCCAGCGAAAGGCTAGCTTCCTGTATGGACACAGCCCCTCCACACACACCTTATTCAGCAACACCTGGACCTGGGTGGGGGTTAGCCACAACCCAAGTGACAGGAAGATGTTGTGGAGGTCTGCTTGTCGGAGGCTTCCCGTGAGCTGTCTGTCAAAGAACACACAGGCCAACAACACCCTACGAGAAAGCACCTAAAGAGAGGGAGGAAGAGAGTGGGAGGCCCAGAGAAAGTAAGGGAGAGAGAGAAGGAGGGAGGTCAGGTGAGAGAACATTAGGAACAGTAGCTTACTCATCTAGTGTTTAAAGTGGTGCAGGATCTTACATTGTGCTTTAAAAGGCAATCCAAACCCTCACACGGTGCCCCTTGCTTTTCCATGTTTTCTGAAAACAATAAAAAAAAAAAAAAAAACATGAAGCAAATTCCGTGTACACAGTCCATGTACACACTGCTTCCGGCATTTAACTTTCCTCAGCCCAGGCTTTTCAGATCTCCCTGCCCACCTCTTTCTGGCTCTCTCTCATCCTTGATTTGTTTATCATCCATTTCTTCGCCTTCGTCATCCGTCTCATCCTCCCTATCCTCTGTGGATCTCCCTCTGGTCTCTCCTCTTTCCTGAAATCTTTTACTCCTCCTGTCATCCCTCACTCTGGGCCTATTGACATTCTTTGTCTTGTCATCTTCCTGGAAAACAGATTACAACAAAGTGAGCAGTAGTAAATAAGGTGTATTACAGAAAATGCAATGTGTTTGTGGTTTTGTGTGTACCAAGGGTTTGTGTGTAGGTGGTAGGGAGCAGAGACACTGGTAGAGAAGCAGACCAAAGTCCCTCTGAAGCATCTCACAAAACAACTCAGCCAGCAAGCCCACCTGGACAGAGACAGATAGTTTAGAAAAGATAACCATCTTAGTCCAAAGCAGTATTTCAATATATATCTTGGAGTAACTCAATGTGGGTTTGGGGAGAACTACCTCAAAGGCCTCCCTAGTTGCGGAAGTGGGGTGCTCCAGCAATGAGGAGAGGGCAACGGGGCAGAGGGTTAGCCCAGGGGGAGGCTTCACAACCAGGCATGGAGATGCAGGGAGAGTGGCCCCTTCCTTCACATGAACACACACACACAGAATGCAGCATTAGAATGGAGTTGTGACTGACTGAGGTCCTGGACGGACGGACAGACGGACAGACGGACAGACGGACAGACACACAGACACACAGACACACAGACACACACAGACACACACACACACACACACACACACACACACACACACACACACACACACACACACACAAACACCTCCTGTGTCCTGAGTGTGTTCCAGTCCTCTTCTGTAGGTACGATTCGCCAGACATCAGGTAGCAGAAACACCACGGTCTCTACCTTCCCCTCACACACATAGCTCAGCTCTGCCATCTTATACCTGAACATAGACATTTGTTAATTTAAATTCACTGTATGTTTGGAAATGGATTACCATGCACGCACACATGCACGCACACAGACAGTTCCTCTAAAACGTTGCATTGTCCGAAGAGGGCTTGTTAGTATGTTTTCTACGGTAATGTGTTGTACAACCCATTTACGCAGTTGGGACTGCGTAAAATGCAAACAAAAACAATGATGTGCAAATCATTTATCCCTATATTTAATTGAAAATAGTACAAAGACAACATAAGAAATGTTGAAAAATACATGCCCATTTTGAATTTGATGCCAGCAACACATTTCAAAAAAGTTGGGACAGGGGCAACAAAAGACTGGAATAAACTAAACCTAAAACTAATTAGCTCAATTGGAAACAGGTCAGTAACATGATTGGGTTTTAAAAGATCATTCCAGAGAGGATGGGCTTGTCAGAAGTGAGGATGGGGAGGTGTTCACCACTCAGTGAAAGACTGTGTGGGTAAATAGTGCAACAATTTAAGAATAATGTTTCTCAACCTAAAATTGCAAAGAGTTTGGGGATCTCTTTGCAACAAAGACAACCTATCAGATGCTGTGGGCACATATTTTTGTGCCCACAACAAGTGGGCACATATTTTTCAAGTAACAATAAAATATCTCAGTTTCAACATCTGATAGGTTGTCTTTGTACTATTTTCTATTGAATACAGGGTATAAATGATTTGCACATCATTGCATTCTGTTTTTATTTACATTTTACGCAGCGTCCCAACGTTTTTGGAGACGGGGTTATGTTATTATTATTGTCTATCTGGGAGAGTTGAGACGGTACAAGCATGAACAGTGTGTGTGTGTGTGTGTGTGTGTGTGTGTGTGTGTGTGTGAAACAGAGAACATGTGAGTGTGTACACTGACCAATGGGAGCAGGAACTGAGGTCCAGTCCAGTCTGTTCCTTCACGCACCGCAGGGCAGTTCTCATTAGCGCCTGAGGTTCCTTCAGTGGACCTGGACCACCTCCATCCTTCTCAGGGGACCATGGACCCCCCAGGACCCGAAACTCCCCTCCCACCTGCCCCAACAGGAACTGACAGAGAGCAGGGAGTGGAGAAAGAGAGACACGGTAGTATGGATCTATAATTACCAAAGTTGAGGATAGTTGGAGTATGTCTCTATCATTTTACCAAAGTTGCATGAAGGCGCAGTATTTATCATTTTAATTTGAGTATAGCTGAATGTAGCCAGTCACAACATAGCCATCCTCACCTTGATGAGAGAAGCCGGGTGCACAGTGCCCTCTTGTGGTTCTGTCTGGTCCTGCAGCCCACAGCACTGTCTGTACAGCTCCTCCGAGCTCGTCATGGACAACAGCAGCACCTGTGAAAGGCAGTGAATCTTAGACACACAGTCAACCAACCAAGACAGCCAGGTGGCGAATGGGCGGAGTCAGTGGCAGAGCGAGCTTTACCTTCACAGTGTACTCCCCACCCTCTCTTTCGGTGTGTGTGTGTTGGTCGGCCTCAGGCTGGGCGGGGCCTATGTGGTAGAGGCAGGGCTGTGGCAGTGGAAAGGACAGGGGCTGGGATGGAGGGAAGCTGTCAATCCAGCTGACTGACAGGTGACAGACAGAGGGGGGGAGGGACAGGTGGGGGTAGCGACGCTGCAGCTCCAGACTGTCACATGACACACTGGGGAGAGACAGGGGCCGCATCACCAGACTGAATTCACACAGAGAATAAAATCTATGGGAAAATAAAAGGCCAAACGAATGACATGTGGACTCACCAATCTCTGGAGAAGCAGGAGAAGAGGACAGGACTCTGAGGTGGAGTAGAGATCTTTTTGGGTTGAGCTTCCTTCTCCTCCTCCCACCTCCTACGCTTCAA
>JACXGI010004851.1:0-18058 GCA_016801175.1 Esox masquinongy
TCTAATTTTCTGAGATACTGAATTTGGGGTTTTCATTAGTTGTCAGTTATGATCATCAAAATTAAAAGAAATAAACACTTGAAATATATCAGTCTGTGTGGAATGAATGTATACATTATACAAGTTTCACTTTTTGAATGGAATTATTGAAATAAATCAACTTTTTGATGATATTCTAATTTTATGACCAGCACCTGTAGTTGATCTGCACGTTGATGCTGTTGTTTTCAACACAAGGCCGGCTCGCCTTGGTGTTCTGGTGTGTTGGCTGGAACAGTGTGCTGCTCTGTAAAAACAATGTTTGTGAAGCAGCTAATTGAAGCAGGGTGAGATCGATAGATGAAAAGAGGGTTTCTTTCACATTCAAGTCTAGAATTGATTTTAGTAATTTCATATTTACTTTTCCTGACAGTTAACTAAAGCTTCTCTTCTCCTGCCAAGGCAATCAGAAAATAATGGTCCCATTTAGCCATTCAATGTTAATGAGCACAGTAAGGTGAAGCCGAAATGATTTCATAATTTTTTTGTGTCCTTTATACACACTACAATTGTATTGATGGGGCAACGAAGAGGGATGGTTTGGCATTTTATTGGGAGTGCTTTGTAATCGGTCTGACAAAGTATCAGGGTCAACTGGAAACAGACAATGGTTTATTGTCAAACCTTCAACATATCCAGCCCGTCGGACCCAACAGGACTTATTTGGCCACTGAAATCATGCTTACATGTTTTTCAAGGTGCTTATATATATTTATATTTTTTATATGTGAACATTTATTTTATTCATTTGTCTATTAACCGTTTAATTTAGGTTACGATTTTACATGTGAGACCTTTCACAAACACTTCAAAATACACTCTATATACTATATATCTATGCACACATCAACATATAGAAATATGACATAAGCCACCAGTTAAACTCACTGAACACATTTTCATGTGATTGTTTAGTCCTGTTAATCAATTAACAGTAAAATTTAACTGTTAATCAACTAAGCTTTTAGTGACTTCACTGGTCAGTTGACGTAAAGACTAGTGCTGGGCTGTGTCATCCACAAGGTCTTCAGCCATAGTTCCCACCCAGCTGTATGTCCTGCTTAGACAGCCCTGGTCTAATGGCGCCTGCGGATCTGGTAAAAGAACCGGGTCAGATCAACACTTCAGTGAGCTTCAGTTTAGGACGTCGAAGCTCTAGGATGGTTCCTGAGTTTCCGACTTGGAATTCTGAGTTGGATTACTGCTTCAAAAATGTTCCCAGTCAGCGTTACCCCCCCCAACCCCAAAATGATATGATGGATCTGATTCCCCCTACAAGTATATCAGCTCAGCTGGTCACTCTTCAGGGGAGCAAGGATCTCTCCTCCTCACGGTTCCCCGGGGTGGGTGAGGGCCAGGCGGCCGCCGTCCCTGTCCAGCTGCCTTCTTTGTCTGGAGGGGATGGAGGGTCAGCGGAAACTGGCTTTCTGTGACACTGAATTTTCTGCATGAGTGTGATCGTGCCTCCTGGGAGGGCTGCTGAAGAGTGTGTGTGTGTGTGTGTGCGCGCGCATGTGTGAGCATCTACATTTGTGTGTGTTTTGTAAATGTTTATGTGCAGTTACAGAGACGGTTTGGCTTGAAGCGCATCTATTTTGCCTATCTGAACTTCATCTGCTGCGTGTCGACACAGTCCCAGTGTCCAAGGGAAGTGCTGACACAGGGAATCTGTTTATTTTCTTATAATCTCGTGCCCCATAGAGGGAGCTCACACTGTCCTTCTGCAGCTTAAGCTCTAGCGGACAAAGGGGGCTGTGTTCTGTTGTATAAATGCCGGGGGATAACCTGGGGATTCACTCCCACAGATATCGGCTTATAACTAGGCCTGTTTCATGATTTCAAACCAGGACATAATTCCTTTATTGCTACAAACGTATAATTGCACAATGATTGATTTTTATACAAGCATGCTATTAACGGTCATTTCTAAACAATACCCTAAACGGATCTCTATTTATTTGCCACTTTACTGACCCCCATGTTCACAAATACGTCCCACAGGATACACACATTAGGTGAAGTTCCAGTGTTGTGGTCCATTGGTCTAAGCCTTGCCCACAGGGGCAGCTCTGGTGCTCACTGTTCCTGTGTAGGAGCAGTGAGCACCTGCTCTGCTGAGCCCTGCTCTGCTGCTAACAGAGCAGGGCTCTGTTAGCAGCAGGTCGAACTGAAACCTACACAGGAGCAGTGAGCACCAGAGCTGCACCTGTGTAGGTTTCAGTTCGACCTGCTCCTAAAAGAGCAGCAGGTCGAACTGAAACCTACACAGGAGCTGCTGCTCTTTTAGCAAAACTCCATTGTCTTTCAATGCTTTCCTGTCCAATAAAGCAAAACGTGCCTGAACATTTTAATTTTTTTGTGTAAAGTTCAAGTTTATTTCTGGACCAAAGTATCTTACTGTGATTATTTTAAATTAAAATGCTCAAAACAATACTTACTAGTGAAGAGTTATTTCTCAAGTAAGTATCTTGCTAAGACTCTCTGGGAGTTTTCGGAGAGAGGAGGGGAACTTTGAAAACAAACTTTTTCACCTGGCTGGTCCTGCAACAAAAGAGGTTAAAATTGTGGTGTCTTTTCACTAGTGATGACCATTCAAGGCTTCATTAGCGTTATTTTAGCAGCAGGATATTATGCTGGCAGCACTCAGATTTTCTTTATCACAATAAAAGCCATCATTGAAATGTATAAGGCAATATAGTTAACAATCTAGTCTGTGAAAAAGAACAGACAAGAATAACATTGGAATGGACATCAAACAAAATGTACAGACTAGATTGTTAACAAAATTACCTTATATATTTCAATGATGGCATTTATTTTGAAAAAGAAAATCTGAGTTAGCACTGCTAGCATAATATCCTGCAGCTAGAAGAACGGTAATGAAGCCTCGAATGGCCATCACTACTTTTCTTATAGCTCTTACACTAAAAGGGCATTATCATAACTTTCTAAACATCAAAGTATTATAATATAATACTATTCCAACATACTGTAAAATATATACTGTACATACACAAATGCACTGAGCCTTTAAAAAGTTAAATCTCAGAAATGAAACCGACGGCTGCCAACCTCACATGACCAGTGAAGAGACAGCAGAGATATGCGCAGCATGCTGCTATCTGTCCCTTGCTAACTGAGCAGGAGTGAGGACAGTGGAGACAGAGAGGGATGGGAAGGAGCAGAGGACGGGCAGCTGTGCCGAGGTACGCAGCAGAACGGGGCCACAACGTGTGTCGTCGCAGGAGGTGAGACGTCTTCTGCTCCGGAGGCTGAGGAGGGTGGAGGACACGTTCATACCCATGTCCAGTACCCAGCTAGCGGGTGCCTCGACCCGTGTTTTACCGACATATCATTTAGAATACTGCCAGCTATTGTCAGGGGTGGGGGAGCGACGGAAGGGAGAGGAGTTCAAATTAGGGAAGGTGTCTCTTAATGAGCTTCCCAAACAAACTAACTAGGAGCTCAGGCAGTCAATAGCAGAACCTGATTCAAGCAGTTATCTAACATTGCTCTTGGTGGTGAAATCCTCTAATTTTCCCTTGGCCTATTGCTAAGGCCCATAGGAGCAACTCTTCCACACCCTAAGATAGCAGGTTTATCAACCACATCCATCCTATGTCAGGTTCTCCCGTCTCTTTTTTATCTCTGTCCCTCTTTTATTCATTTTCCCTCTTTGCTCATTCCTCTATTTTTCTTCCACTTCCCTCCTGCCTCTTTTCTCCTTCTGGTCCTCCTCTCTCTTCTCCTTGTAGTCCTCCTTTCTCTTCTCCTTCTGGTCCTCCTCTCTCTTCTCCTTGTAGTCCTCCTTTCTCTTCTCCTTCTAGTCCTCCTCTCTTCTCCTAATCCTCCTCTCTCTTCTCCTTCTCGTCCTCCTCTCTCTTCTCCTTCAAGTCCTCCTCTCTCTTCATCTAGTCCTCCTCTCTTTTCTCCTTCTAGTCCCCCTTTCTTTTCTCCTTCTAGTTCTCCTCTCTCTTCTTCTTTCCCTTTCTCATCCTTCTATTCTCACTCCCCTCCCTCACCCCTTACTTTCTCTTCTCTCACTCTTCACTTTACCCTCCTCTCACTCCTCCGCCTCTCTGACCCCTCTTTGCTTTCCCCTCCTCTCTAATCTCTTCCTTCTCTTTTCCTTCCTCCTTTCTTTGAACTGTGGATGGAATCATTTCTTTCATTAAAAAATCCTTTCAGGTTCTTATTTTAATCAAGTCTTCATTAGAACATCGTAATTAAGACTGGTCCTGTTTGATCACAGTGTGTGTGTATGTGTGTGTTGTGTGTGTGTGAGTGATCCAGCAGAATAGTAACAGAGGAGGAGTTAAACTTCAGTTGTCTCATTTTGAAATGGCTTACACACACACACACGCACGCACACTCGTCAGTCCATAGATCTATAGCAGACAGATGGTATTGGTGCGCTGAGAGAATATATCGAGCTCCCACTGTCTGTCGGGAGCAGACACACAAGACTGTCCATGTTCACATCCCACTGATCAAAGCCACAGCTCTCTGCCCAGCACAACACAGGCATCATCATCTTCATCAAGCGCTGCTAAACCTGATGAAAAGTGTAAACGCTTTGAGCTTGTTGAGGAGCGTTGAAGAGCATTCCGAGTGGTTTAGAGAACTAAAATGTTTGCGAAGTTTGCCACAAAGTGAGCCTTTAAAAATAAAGTCTATAGTAGTGAAATGGGCCCGAACGTCCTGCCACTCACAGCGTTGCTTCCTGTCCACCTGTCCAGCTGCCCTATGAGGTGTTCAAACCAAATGTACAAAATGGAGCTGTGGAGTTTACGGTAGATTTTTTTCGAAAAGTACCCTCTTTATGTCCCCTATTTTGTGATATCCAGTGTGATTAAAGCCCTGTTGAACTGCTTCAACTCCCAGCAGCAGTGGTCGCTACACCAACCACTGTCCTAATGGAAAGACATGGGATCTCTATCTGTTGGGAGGAGGGGCTGGGGCTGCCTTGCTCTGACAGAACTGACCTATATCGCCGCACTCATTCAACACACACACACACACGCACTGAGAAGCACACCTTCACATACATGTACACACATGCACACTACTGTAGTCACTGAAAAGCACACACATGGACTATCACATGGTTGAATAAAAGCAGAAACAAACATTCTGAGAATGTATTTCTTCTGCAGTTATTTGGGGAAAAGAATACAACAAAACATAGCATGCTTTCTCATTCATAGAATTCACTCAACCTTGACTTTAGAAAAAAATAAACATATGGTATGTATTTTTGTCTGTTTGTTTGTTGTTTTACCAGGTAAGTTGACTGAGAACAGATTCTCATTTACAGCAACAACCAGGGAGCTTGTTAGGGTTAATTGCCTTGCTCAGGGACAAAACACCTTTTTCATGTCACTGGTTCTGGCATTCAATGTAGCAGCCTTTTGGTTACTGGTCAAACGTACGTACAGTGAAGTTATATTTGATTACTGAAGATCTGAGGAGATTTAATTGACAACACTGAGATCTGAATGGGCTTTGGAGGACTACATCCGCTCCTGGTGGATTTCACATCTCTCCTCTCTCTCCTCTCTCTCTTTGCTTACTCACTCTCATTTCTCCTCTTTCTGCTTTTTTGTCTCTATATCACTGTATTTTCTTTCTTCTCTTTCATGCCTCTTCTCTCTCTCTCTGTCGTTCTATTTCTTTCCTCTCTTCTCTCTCTCTTTGCCGTTCTATTTCTTTCCTCTCTCCTCTCTCTAATGTCCCATCTGTATTTTTCGTGTTGCCCCTCCCTTTATTAGAGGAGGCTGCTCTGCTTTGGCCCATAACGGGTCCTGTATCTGCCCCTGGGGTACAGCAGGGCGGGGAGGACAGGCGCTGGAGAGGTCAGGATGGAAAACAACTTAGATCCTTATAGCTGGCACGGGGCCAAGCGGTGATGGAGTGCTGGCACGGTGAAGCAGAGCATTGCGTGCGTGTGTGTTTGTGTTCCTCTTCGGTCACTGTAGTTCAAAAGCTAAACCGTGTCCAAGTCCAAGTAATCATGCACCGGGCCGCAATGGACTACAATAACCAACAGGCTCCGGCTGGCCAATTACTGTCCACTGCAATTATATTTCCAATTCAGGGGTAACAGGGGAGAATGGCCCAACTCAACTAATCATTTCGAGCAATTACTTTTAGAATGTCTTGGTTGGCTGTGCGTGCTGGGCCTTTTGGAGGGGAGGTTTTTGTTTGTGTTTTTGTTACTGTTTTCACTTTGTCAAAACGGGTGGGCTTGAAAGGATGGACAGGGAGGAGGGGGAGACATCAGCCCTGGTACAAGCCAAACATGGACCCCATGCCTGGGTGGAGAGATGTGGTCATTAAGGGAGTTGTTGGGCTTGGGACTCGGCATTTATGCCGATGTGAAGAGTGTGCTCTCTTCATTCCCTGGACTCCAAAGCGCTTTGCTCCTCTATTAAAAAGTGTCTGTCAGCTGAAGTAGCTTTAGAGGGCAGAGAGTCCAAACAACTCTGTGACCACGGATGTCGAGGTTCAGTTGTAAAGGTGTTTAGGGAGGGTGCTAACAGGGTCCACTCAGGGAGAGGAAAAAACCCATCAAACTCTCTCAGGCCTACTTCAAGATCTTGCTAATTAAAAACCAGCTTAGTGAATTAAAACCTCTTCTGCCACATTTAACACAACACTGATGGATGGCAATTGATTCAATTTACCTAAAAGGGTCAGAGTGGACAACATTCTTAGACAGAGAGAGAAAGAGAAAGAAAGAGGCTTAGATCGACTCCTAGCTTTAGGGGTTGTAAGGTGCATTGTGGGATATTCTGTATACAATGCCTTTGGCTGACATTCCTGGAAAGTGTTAAAAGCTCTTAGCTTGCCCACAACATACTATATGTTGGCATGAAAAAAAAGCTGTGGAAAAGAACAGGGCAAAAGGAAAACAAATTGTGCTGGAAATAGAGAGAAAGATGGAGAGATCCAGACAGAAAGAGTGGGAAAGTTAGAAGGAGAGATAAAGAGCACTAGACATTGAAAAAAGTGTTGGAGAGAAAAATATTGTTGAAAGAAGTAAGAGTATAAATCAAGAATGTGAAAAGGCTATTGAGGTGGAAATGATCCTGTTCTTCACCTAAATCACTGTTCCATGAACAGATTTTAAGTCATGTTGTATAAAAAAAATCATGACAGGTTCTTAAGAGACAGAGAGAGGAAGTGTTGGTGAAATGATTTATGTCTATAGATCATTCGTTTGTTCGATGTGTTGGGATGTTTTTATGTTGGTTAAACGTATTAAGAGAGAAACAGCAGTGGAAATATTGATAGAATAATTAACTGGTAGTAGTAAAGCAATGGTTTACATTCTGTGTAGTGATGGGCATTCCATGACCCCTTGTTCAAGTGTAACTAGGAGAATGTGTCCTCCCAAACGACTCTTCGTTGAAGTATAACTAGGAGAACGTGTCCTCCCAAACAACTCTGGCCGAAATATACTGTCCTGGTAAAAATATACAAAAATGATTTTTTCAGGTGGACCAGATTGATATGCACTCCCCACTTTTTATTGTTGCTGCTGTGAGTATACACCATCTATTGTGAATTGTTATGTAAGTTATTTGTAGATAATTGTGGTTTCAAATGAAAGAACAATATGTATATCAGGCAGCAAAAGTAACAGCTTTTTCACCAGTGAGATTCAGTTTCTCATGTTCACCATAAATAGCCATTCGACTCATCGCTAATCCTCTGGTCCTCCCAGGACTCAGGAATTAGGTCACAGGTGAAGTTGTGATCAACTTGACAGAGTGGTGAAGTGCACGGGGCTTGATCCTTTCCGATTCATAGCTGCCGTTTGACAATTGTAACATTGCTCTCATCCATAAAGAACTCATCATGGGCCATTGGGTGACATTAACACACTGTATCGGTGGGGTGCTGGCAATGTACAGGTGCCAAGAACGTAGTGTGCACATTAGCTAGACAGCTGTTGTTTTATGAGGTACAATGCGATGGGAATCTACACTGCTGTTCATACACAAACAAATACAACTTTAAAGTTGGCTACTGTTACTATTTACGGATAAGTCTTCCATGTTTTGTTCTTTAAAGAAATAGTTGGGGATTTGGGGATTTGGATAATTTTCTGCCTACCCAGTCAGAGAAGACAAGTGTACCATGGCCATACGTCACTCACAAACAGCCCTGAGTGGTAATATGGGTGAGGATCACATATTGGTCAAATATCAGGGTTTGGTGGGAATAGGATGGTTGATGTGTAAAAGCAGGTGAGTAAAAATCAGTAGTATTCTTCACCTTCAAAGGTGACGTTCTGGTCCACCATTTTGATGAAGGGCAGCATCAGCCATTTGGTGTGGTATTATAATGGGACCCAAAATTAAATAAAATTGCTGGCCACAAATTCTGGTACAGACAACAACATTATTTGCAAATGAGTAATAACAATCATTATTAATAATTTTTAATTAGGACATTTTTACTGGTTAGTTAAAGCTATCCTACCTTAGCTCACTTGCTGGATATCATCTTGATAGCAACGGATCCTGGTTTTACAGTTAATCTATTAAGACTTCAAATTTCTGTGTAGATCTTTTATAAAGCTGTTCCTGATCCTTCCTACATAATGCATTCAAAATGCTAACTGGTTCCATGACTTTAAAAGTATTTCTTCCATAACATTCATGGTACTGATAATATAGATTTTGCGTGTCATGTTAAAATCACCTTTGAAGGCCTTTGTTAAGCTTCATAACTGTAAGAAATCAGCCATTCGTATAGTGGTGAAATGATCAAATAGTGGCGGTCAGCCAAACCCTAAATCACAACTTTATGTATATTTTGATGACGTCTGTGTTTCTATTAACATTAAGATTGTCCCAAAACTGAATATGCTCATATTGAGGACAATTGCCACAGGTGAGACAAGTCCGAACACTCAAATTTAACCCTTAGTAACCCTTAGTAGGCTACCCTTATTTAATGGGAAACAATGGTTGGGTCATCCTAGGGGGTCTGCCCCCCTTCCTGGAGCCCATGGCTTTACCCAGTTATGGTGAGCCAGAAATAAAGGCCAAATGCATTTTTTAATGTATATGACATTTAAGTTTCCACACATTAAAAATCTGACATCGTCCTCAGACTGTGTGTAGTAAGACGTTATTTTTTCAACTTAGACGATATTCTTCATTAACTGAAGGTTCAGATTTATTCATCTAATATTGTTGCTGTTTGCAAAAATGTGCTTGTCATATCTACACAGCAACTCAACATTAGGGTGGAAATTAAGAAAACAAAATGTTGACAGAAAACACACACACACATACAGTGTGAGCACACACACATTGACATGGCACACATTGACAAAAGAGCACACACACACACACAGACAAACAGACACACAGACACACACACACACACACACACACACATACACAGACACACACACACGCACACAAACATTGACATGGTGCCTCCTGCTAGCTACCTTTCCAGGCGGTCAGGATGGCAGAGTGATGTTTCATTAATAGCCGGCTTAAAAGGACATGCACAGTGTTAGCTCTCCGGTCTCGCAGGGGTTCAGTGACATCTTCCAAAAAAAACACTCCACGCCATCTACACTTGGCTGCCGTTTTCAGGATGAGTGTTTATCGGTCTCCCAATGTCCCTCTGAAGCTCTGGGCTTCCAACACCTGAGGGGCTGGAATGGGTCGCGGAAATTAACAAGGAGATGCTACCCTTTGATGGTCCAGGGCAGACTTTAGTTGTGAATTTTTAGAAGTCTAAGCCTCTTTTCTTTTCACTCTATGACAAAGTCAAACAGGAGAATATGATGTGACACTGACTGCTCTGTTGTAATCCAGTTGTAGACAGAAACATATTGGCACACATTCTCCAAATTATCGTACTAAATCAACTTCCTTTGAAATATCTCCCTAACCTCCAAACTCAAGATCCTAGAACACTAACAAAGTGTTTACATGGAACAACTCTTCCTCCTGTGGTTTTAAGCTCTTTACATGATCGATTCGGATTGTACTGTTCCATGATGGCTGTTTGGTTTATGCCACTGCACAGCGATGTAATTAGAATTCTGGTAATTACTAATTAGATATTAGAGATAAACAATTGTTAATTGTTGTTTGTTGTATGATTTGTGGAGTGGAGAGGGAGTGAAACGAGAGTGTGCTGTGAATAGAACATTCTCATCCAAGTTTTTTTTTTTTATAATTTCCTCCCAAATGACCCTACAAGCAGGAGATTGTTGACCCATTAAAAACATATTTATTCCTAATGAGCTATGATTGATGGGGCTTCATCCATGTCCCAGCATATTCACCGCACATGTTCCTAGTCTTTAACAGCAGAATACAGATTAAGCTTTACTTTAATCAGGGTGAGAAACAATAACTGATCATTTCAGGTTCAATGTATAGACTTTCCCCCCTGACAATTTTGCAGTGTCCAATCATGGCATTCTCTCAACGCCACGCCTCCAGAACAGGTTTGGGAGAGCCGAGGATTGAGATGTTTCCTCCATTACATCTGATCTAGAAATTCTGCTTTTATTCACACCGTTTGTCGAACAGGAAATATTTGATGACACACTCATGTCCATTGGGCTTGCAGGTACCCAAGCTACAGCAAGCCGTTGGAGGAGCGCAACAACTTCCACTCCAAATGGCCGTTAGCCAGTTAGCTCTGTCAGTGTGCTGCGGACTGTGTCCTGGCCTCAGTGGTGTCGCTGCACGGTAAGGCTGTGACTGCATCCCTCGAGCCCCCTGGTTTTCTTTTCACTTTTCGAAATTGTTTTATTATGCTCACGTAGCGGTCAATACAAACCTTAGTAGCCTTGGTAATTAATTTGTATGCTTTGGCAATTAATATTAATTAAATATTTATACAGCATATATAAATATATATAGTGATAGATGATAGGCTGTTGCAGGGTTTACTGCGCTGGTAGAGTGGGCTACTAGTTATGGCAACATGTAAATAGTTTGTGTGTTTTCCAGTGTGCTAGTGTTGGTTTGTAATTATAGTCTGTGCCCACTGCTGGAGGTGACGCTGTTCTGTTTAACGCAACATATTCACTATTAAACACTAGTTCTTTTCAAATTCAAGAAAAATCATTGTAGAACCTGCAACACCAAAAATTTCTCCCACCTTGTGCTCATCAAAAAACCCTCCCCTTTTCAAAGAAGGCCTACTTCCTCTCCAGGTCAGAGGTCAAACACCACAGAACTGTGTGTTCTTCCACTGACAAAGAAAATAACAGCTCCACCACGGGCAGTGGTCAGAGACTATAATTACAGTGTAAAGCAAATCAAATCAAACCAACCCTAGCACATTGTGAAACACATTAACTATTTACATGTTTGAGTATTTAGTAGACCACTGTACCAGTACAGTAACTCCTGCAACAGCACCATCTGTAATTGTAAATATATATAAATAAATACTTAAAAACAAGATAAAGACTGTATATAGACACAATAGCTCCACTCTTGGTTTAGAGTGAGGTTACAAGTGTAATGGGGAGATGAGACATAAAATTAATAAATAGAACTTAATGTGAAGAGTAAAAACATCAACTGAGAACCCTTACTGGTCCAGTCCTCCTACCCTAGAATGATGATTTGCCGGTTTAAAAGTCATCCTTTTGACCTTTTTTAAAAGTTCAAGTATCGGACAAGTCAACACTATTATTTGGGCATGATTTAAAACAACATTAACTTTTAAAAGTGAGATTTTCACCAGGCATTTACAGAAAAGAGAGAGGGCCAATGAACAAGAGTAGAGTAAAGGGTCTAACAGTGACAGTAAGCTGCTGGCCTGGTGCCTTTCGGTTTCCTCCCCTGCTGACTGCTTTTATCTACACGAGGACTTCAACAGAGCCTTGGCAGAGAATGTGCCCCTCCTCTCCCCATCGGAGGGGGCTTAGAGAGGGTTTGAATAGGGGTCCCCTTGCCCTGTGTGTGTCAACAGAGACCATGGAGAAAAGTAAACAGGATTCATGTCAACTTTGACATCTCCACAAAGACAATCCTTCTCAGCCTTTAATATTCTTGATGAGCAAGATGACCTATTCCTACAGCCTACTGTTCCAAAAACAGTTCCTTCTAGCGCTTGGAAGTATTTGAAAGATATCTGTCTGTGTAACTGTCTGAGTGTGTCGCTGTGTCTGTCTGTTTATGTATTTCTGTCTGCTTTTGTTCAGTCTGTCTGTCTGTAAATAGGTCTGTCTGTAGGTTTGTCTATATGTCTCTCTATGAATGTGTCTATCTGTTTTTGTTTAGTCTGTCTCTCGTTCTGTGTTTGTCTGTCTGTTTTTGTTCAGTCTGTAGGTCTGTCTATGTATGTCTATCTGTGAATATGTATATCTATTTGTTTTCTGTTTTTGACCTAAATCTGGTTCTCTATGTTGACATGCCCTGCCAAGTTACGGTTCTTTGGTGATGTTGGCACTGTCATGTTATGGTTCCCTGGTGATGTTAGCACTACCATATTATGGTTTTGTGGTGATGTTGGTACTGTCATGTCATGGTTTCCTGGTGATGTTGGCCTTTTCATGTTATGGTTCCGTAGTGATGTTGGCCCTATTATGTTATGTTGCCCTGTTGATGTTGGCCCTGTCATGTTATTGTTTCTTTGATGTTGTTAGTGCTGTCATGTTATAGTTTCTTTGGTGATGTTAGCACTGTCATGTTATGTTTCTCTGGTGATGTTAGCACTGTCATATTATGGTTTCCTGGTGATGCTTGCACTGTCATGTTATGGTTCCCTGGTAATGTTGGCCCTGTCATGTTATGGTTCCCTCGTAATGTTGACCCTGTCATGTTATGGTTCCCTGGTAATGTTATCGCTGTCATGTCAGGGTTCTCTGGTGATGTTGGCACTGCTGCCAGCAGTCCACTCTATTACACTTTCTGTGATCAGCAGATATGACCTGGAGATATCTGGTACCCAAAAATCCTCCAGGTAATTTAGTTTGTTGTGGCGTGGTGTCTGTACGCTGTGAGTGCAGGCACGCATGCAGGCCGCTGTGTGTGTGTGTCCTGTGTGAGAGTTGAGATAGGTGTGTGTGTGTTTTGGGAGGGGAGAGTCACCTGTCACTCTTAGTTTTCCAGTGTATGCCCTTTGAGCTAACAAGGTTTGACAGTGTGTGATCGAAGCACTGACGTGCGTGTGGGACAGTAGCACTGGGTGTCTTGTCGAAACTGTGTGTCTTTGAATGAGCACCACATGTGTGCTGCATGCATTTGTGAATGTGTGTACATGTTTGTTCGTGTCTCTAATGGCTCTCTGTATCCCTGACAGAACCTCCTGGATTCTCTCCTGGTCCGAAAGACAGCAGCAACGTAACGGAGCTACACTTCCTGTATTGTCATGTCTGACTCCACACATTCTGCATGGTTATGACCATAGCTCTGCTTAATGTGACTCATATATTTGAATTCATATATTTAGTTAATCAATATTGTATTAGTTAGTTTGTTAATGTATTAATTAATTCATACCAGATTTCCCCTCACCCTCTGAAATTATCACTTGAGTGTTGACCCACAAACCTTGTGGTTCTGTACGTTAAATCCCGAAGAGGTAAGACCCCACAGAACTACTGGACCTGGCGTCACCAGGCCCAGGTCATGTGATCAGGGAACTCAGAGAAACCATTTTGTCTGAGAGGTTCCCCGTCTGAGAGGTTCCCCGTCTGTAACCCGTTCCATCTTATGGAATGCAGACGGGTTACAGACAACACAGACAGCTGCTCTGTTAGATGATTGACAGGTCCAATGGACTGTAGCTGATATGCTCCAATCTCTTACATGTGGCAGGTGTGCGTGTGCATGACTGAGTGTGTGTGTGCGTACTTGTGTCAGGTGTCAAAGCCAGATTATTACATTCTGCTCCCTGCAGCGTTTGTGGTTTGAAGAGAAACAGCTCCTAACTTGCTCTTGGGTTTCCACTGAACTCAGCTCCTCCTGGATCAGCTGTGAGCAGATGTCACCTGATCTCGAACGAGGAGTGTCCACTGTATCGGTTCAGGCAGAACATCCAGGAGCAAGGCCTTATTTAATCACATGAGCAATCTAACCTTCCCCTGGTCAAGGGCCATCTGTGTTAACGATGCTCTGATCTGCTCTGATCTGTGTCATTATGTGTTGAGTCACCGTGTTTGAGGCAGGGCTGTCTGTCTGATCAGAGACATGGCTGTGTACTGTACATACACTAGAAGTCACCTGGACCTTTCATGCTATGTTTACCTCTACCTCGTTCACACACGTCCTGCTTTACATTATCTCTTTCCATCTCTCACTTTACCTCTTTTATGGTACCCTCTTTATCCTTCTTTCTTTCTCTTTTGCTCTCTCATTTTCTTTTTCTCTCCCTTTCTCTCTCTCTCTCTCTCTCTCTCTGACTCCCTCCGTCACAATTCAATGTAAAGGGCTTTATTGGCATGGGAAACATTTGTTTACACTGCCAGAGCATTTGCAAAAAAAAACACCTCTCTCTTTCTCTCTCTCTCACTCTCTCTTTCTCTTGCTTCTTCTGCCAATGTATTGTTGCCTATTCTAGGTATATCCTGGAAACACACTATCTTTCTCAGCCACACTTCTTCTTCACTCTCAATTTAACCCTGGTGTGCGACGGCTGGGCCCGTGATGTGGCTCCTTGCAGTGTTAATGGCCAATGAAGCAGATATCGTAATGAGTGAATTTAGCGCCGCTCCCTGTCACAGCAACACATTAGCCATTCATACGGATTCAGTCCACTCACCCGAGCAGAAGATGCGGACGCATATTTAATATATGTCTTTTACTGCTCACTTTAAAGACGCTAGGCTACTGTGCTGCAGTCTTCAAGCGGAGAAGAGAGGGAGAAAGCTCTGAAAGACAGGGTACTGTGCTCTTTGATGACCGAAGGACTGCTCTGCTCTCCGGAGGAGCTGGAGAAAATATACATAGACAATACCAGTATGAAAGAGCAATGTCACGAATAAACAGAGGGAGTAGAGCGAGAGAGTGATAGAAGGAGGGGAGTGATAGCGAGTGAGAGAGAGATATAATGCATGGAGTGACGGGGGGGGGGTGTTGCAGAGAGGGGCCTCTTCTAAGTACCTCAATCATATGCGTGTCAATCTGCTCCACCAGACAGACGTTAGTGTTTACCTAAATGAGCTCTGACAGGGGAACAGCCTTGCATGGCCGAGAGATGTACACCACTCATTCTGACCAGTGCAGTTGAAACAGCACAAAACGCATTGGAGGTCATTCAGAAAAGAATCTAATGGCACTGAAATGTTTAGCCAATCAGGTGCTCCAGCGGCCTAGGCACGGGGCGTTGGACATGCTCTGTAGAAGAGTCTGGTCTCCAAACAGCCCACCTATGCTGGCATTGTCCTGAGGTCGTTACAGGGTAAATACTGTCATTTCATCTCCTGGCATGATATCCAGTCAGCTAAATGGTTTCGTTCTACTTGGACACAGAATATTTCTGAATGTTGTCGTGGCTTCTGGACGTTTGCAGCAGTACCTCAGCTGATCATCAGCACAATGCGGCCCTGTTGATGACATTCCACTGTGGCCTTAGTAGACCGCTATGGGCAATTACACACTGAGCTTGGATTTCAACAATCTTTGTGTTTGTCCGTTTTGATTTCACACCCTCTTTCTCTATCTTTCTCTCTCTCTCTCTCTCTCTCTCTCTCTCTCTCTCTCTCTCACACACACACACACACACACACACAAACACACACACACGCACAAACACACAAGTTCCCGAAGGCTCAATAACAGCAGCATCATGCGTCTGTCTGCCCGCTTGGCCGAACCCAGACTAAAAGCAGGTTTCAAGCAAGGTTGGTTCCAAATCATCTGTGATGAATGAGAGGATAGGGCAGGCAGGACACATCACGGTGACATAGTGCTCTGGCAGCGGCCCGCGGTGAGAGGCTGTGTCCTCCAGGTGCACCTAACGCTCCTTCAGACAGAGGGGGCGGGGAGGAGGTTTCAGACCCAAACTAGTAGTCTTTTTGTCGTAGATATATCTGGGATCTATGGGCCTTCTGTGGTGGACACTTTAAAGATCAGGCGGCCACTACTATGGGACGGACAGGTCCCTGCTGAATTCTCCCAGGATCCCTCTGAAACTCAGGCCGGGACGCTGACTGTGCCAAGCCTCGCTACTCCAGAGACACGGCCTTAACTTCCACCCAGGATAGGATCCCTCGCTGGGGGCTTGTGTCTGACCAAGTCCGGCAGTCTCTGGACAACACAGGTGAGATTAATTGAAAGACGGACTGCGGGTGAGATAGTGCGCGTGTGTGATTTTGGGTATTGTTTTAAGGATGAGGAGTGAGGGGTTTTTGGGGTGGCCTTTACATGGCTGTAACTAAGGTTCATGGGTACGTGGGTTGGATTGAGTTGGAGTGGCTGGTCACAGCAATGGGCACCCACGATGCACTTCTCCGATCTCTCTGCAAATTAGTAGTGAGTCTAACTGTGTGTGTGTCTCTGTTGTCCTTCCTGTCACATGTTTTTGCCTCCTAGCAACACATTAAACTCCTCTTCTCTCCCTCTCTTCTAACTTCACCCTTCTCTTTCTCCCTCTCAATTTACCCCCCCCCCCCTCTGTCTTCTAAACCAGCTTCCTCCTTCTCTCTCTCCTTGTCTCTCTGTGCCTCTCCCTTTCTTTCTCTCCCCTCGTTCCATCTCTTCCCTCTCTCTTTTACTCATATCTCCACCACTCACTCTCTACCCCTCTCTCTCCCTCTCTCCTCCTCTTTCCCTCTATCTCTCTGGCCAACGT
Source organism: Esox masquinongy (assembly GCA_016801175.1). NCBI lineage: Eukaryota > Metazoa > Chordata > Actinopteri > Esociformes > Esocidae > Esox > Esox masquinongy. The sequence continues at coordinate 16,837 of JACXGI010004851.1, forward strand.
TTGCAGGGCTGGGTAACTCAGTTTAAGACAGAAACCTCTTACCAGAGAAACGTTGTGAGAATCACATGAAACATTAACATGATAAAGTCCGGTTGAGGCCTAACGTTTCTACACCTCAAAACGTACAGTATTCACTCAGTTGTTAAAATGAGCATTTCTTGAATCAGTAGTCATGACTCTGTAAATGGCTGGTATCTTGTGCTTGGGGAGTAAAATCCTGTGTGCTTGTGGTCTTGGGGGTTCCCACGGTATAAGCTGCTGGTGCCCATGTACTGCTGCAGTATGAGTTCAAATCTTCCCCAGTGCTCTTTCAGCAAAAAACTCTCTCCTTGATCTTCTCCTTCCTGTCTCTGTGAATAACGCCCAAAATAAATCAAATAGAGTCCTGTGGTGATGGCCTGTATTGCAGTGGCACGTTCATGTCCCAGCATGAGTCAGTGGCAAAAAATCACGGTACCTACTCCCTCAAAGTATCACAACAGACTATGTCCTTAATATTCTACATATCTAGGTGTCTGATGAACTTCTACGAAAATCATCTCTTTAGGTTGCAAGGATAGGAAGGTTGGCTAATGCCAAAGACCATGTTGGCATTCTCTTATAGAAATAAGAAGAAGCCATCAAAGTGATCTGATTGTGAACATATGTTATATATCTACATACTACATAATATCTACATGCTATATAATAAACTGTACAAAGAACATTCAGATCTTTCCAGAAGATTTCCTGTTTCATGGTTATGTGGACTAACAATATTGCCAGGTTAACTTCCACGCTTTGGGTGTGTGCGAATGACATTTGTCAGTGTGTTCTTGTTTGTGTGTGTGTACGTTAGGGTTGTGTATGTGTGTTTTTATGTTAGTGTTGTGCATGTGTGTGTGTGTGTGTGTGTGTGTGTGTGTGTGTGTGTGTGTGTGTGTGTGTGTGTGTGTGCAGTGGAGCAGAGGAGAGAGAAGTTGTATTGCTGGAGAGAAAAGGTGTTTCCGATAATCAGCCTTTAGCTGTGTTCACAGTTCTCCCGTCAGGATGAGAAGGTGTGCGGGCGATTTGGGTCAGAAGCACATGTAGAGGCAGTTTGGCACGTCACATCACTGGAGGGTCTATGTTATAGGGTGGCCTGGAACCTCAGCCTGCCAGTGTTGATAGTTGACATGGCAACACTGCCCCCTAGAGGACCCTGGCAGAAGGATTCCATGTGGGGTTTGATATCACTCATGCA
>JACXGI010004851.1:18158-31045 GCA_016801175.1 Esox masquinongy
TGTGTGTGTGTGTGTGTGTGTGTGTGTGTGTGTGTGTGTGTGTGTGTGTGTGTGTGTGTGTGTGTGTGTGTCTGAGGGTGGTTGTGGGTTATGGGGCATATATGTATTGGACCAATTGCACAAAACACTGGAAATAGGAAAAGCACAACATGACAAGAAAGTAGGTAACTGCAAAGCAGGTTGTGTTCATGTCTTTTTCATTTTTCCAGGTACAAGTGCACAGCAATGAAACATCCAGGTTCTGGGAAAACCAAGATGTTTGCTTAGGATCCGGAACGCCGCTATATGTATCCACTGGATAATCCCAAAGGGGAATGCTCAATATCCCACGTCTCCTCGGAGCTAATGGGCATCTAATGGCAGCCTGGAGGGTTGAATCACCCAGATCCTCTCAGGCTGCCAGTTTACCATGCCCAGCCTCCGGAGTGAGACTTTAATGTTTCTTAAAACTCACATCTCCCTGTTATGTAAAGACAGATTATGAAGAGAGACATTGACAATGATGCTGATTTGGCCCTGTATTTTCTTTTACAGTCACAGGTCAATGTCTCTGAGGAGTGTAAATATTTCACACACGCTAACCGGGAAAATGACATATATTGTCTCAGACAGGACATAACCTTTGTTGTTTGGATATGGAACTGGTTGTCTGACACACGCACACACACACACACACACACACACACACACACACACACACACACACACAAACACACACTCACACAATATAAAATACACACAGAGTAGACTAAATGAAAGGGTAATTGGGACGTCCAGTAGCTTGATGGGCGCGCTGCCTGCGGCCTGGCTCGCCTGTGTGGTCTGTCCTTAGCCCGTCTCCTCACGAGCTCATTTAATGGTGCCTGTTCAGGGTTGAGTGGTTACCAGGGATGTCCAGGGGCTCACTGCTCATCGGTGGCTTCCTGGAGAGCCAGGCTGGACCTGCTGCACAGATGTGGTGTGCGATGAGCGCTCCGGGGGATCGGCGCGGTCTTCAGGCTGGTGGACGCTCTGGCGTGGTTGGAAGGGCCCGGGGTTTCAATCAGAACCGTTTTCTAGATTCTGGTTCTCGCTATCTGTCATTGGCAATGTTGAAATAGCAGGATGTTGTGAAGGTGTTGCTTAAACGGAGGATGATAAACACATGCTGAATTAGAGGAAGGGAGGCTTTTGGCCTAGAGTTTCCTTTTTCAAGGGAGGAGCCATCACTTCCTTTATATAATGGAAATCACAGTTGTTATCGTCATTCCCCCAAGAAGCAGAATGGGAAATTACCAAATTTTGCGTGAATTTTACTTCCGGGTAACCAGGACTAACGTGCACGCTACAGTCTGGCTGCTTGATTCCTGATGCTAGAGGCAGTCTCTCACTGAGTAACCCTAGACGACAACCTGTTACTGTGCCCACAGGACGATGGAAGACACACGCCATGCACAGCCACACACACACACACACACACACACACACACACACACACACACACACACACACACGCACACACACACGCGCACAGTCTTTGTCTCCCTCTGTCTTTCTGATTGCATATGTGTGTGTGTGTATGTGTGAGTGCGTGCATGTGAGCTTACCTATGTACATGTGTTGTTGGCGCATGTAAGTGTGTGGGTGTATGTACCTGTGTTGGTGTATGTACATATGCGTACATGTGGAAGCAGATGTTGGCTGGAGGCTGTCTTGCATAGATGTCCCCTGATGCATTCAAATGCAGTATAAAATGTGGGGCAAACCGCGAACCACAAAGAACTTTGAATGGAGATATATTCAATAATATTCAACATTTACATCCTGAATAATTACTAATGTTACTAACATCCTATTTGGCTCAAATTATATTTCCTCTGTTTCAGCGGTGCTCTTCACTTGATATGAATTTATATAATTTTCATGACCACTATGTGCGTTCAAGGTGAAAAATAGACAGACACGTTAATAGAGTAAAACCTGTGACAACGTCTCAGCCAAAAAGCCTCCCTGGATCCATCTGATACAGTATTAATAGCTCCTAGACACACACGCGCTGTCGTTTTGCACATTATTTATACAGCGAAGTAAGAAGAGCACAAAGCCTGCATACCCCAATGAACAGGGGATATATTTAGTCAAACTCTTTAATTGTAATTTAATGAACCGTACTCTTAAGATGACAATTAATGCCAGGAAGACCTTGTCCAATTTTCTACATTTATTACTGGCTAATTTTACTTTGCCTACATTCATCTCAATCCAGATATGTTCATGTTCTGATTGAGATGTACTTTATGTCATTAGTTAGTTAGCTAGGCCTCACCAGGACAAAAACAAGGTATTCTAAGTATTTAAAAATGACCGACAATTCTTAATGAGTATGTTTATTAGAAACTAGACGGAACATCTAACTGGACTTATAGCATTTTAATGACATGCTTTGGTAGTGATGGGGAGCCAATGGCCCCTGTTCCATAGACGTCAACATATGGTGAACATTGTTGATATTAATTACGTTAATTATCTCTTCATTGAGCAAACAGACAGAGGTCGTGCATTTTTGATGGGTTCCTTGATGCTGATTTTTTATTTTATTTGTGTGACAACATTGTTTTATGCTACCGTATTCACAGGCCAAATGGACAATACAGTGATACAACAACAAAACAGTCCATTACATTGTGACTATGTAACGGACCATAGTCACAATAGACCAATGGCTTATCAAAGATATTTTGACAAGGAAGGAATCAAGTAGCTATAATAAATGTCCTAAAAACACAACAATAACCACTGTATCCGTTTAATTCGGGAAAACCGTAATATTTCAAATGTAACGGGCATCTCTGTCATGAAGGAAGGTCCCAAATTGATCACTAACTGTATTTTAGTCATCATATAAGCACCTTGTGACAACTGAAATGTGAAAAGAGCCCTCTAATGACATTGTTCATGTCAATTTTAAATGTAGACTACTGTTCAAGATTGGAGTCACTTATAAATGTCCTTTTTTTTTGAAAGAAAAGCCTTTTTTTTGTCCATTAAAATATCATCAGTTTGATCAGAAATACAGTGTAGACACTGTTAATGTTGTAAATGACTACTGCAGCTGGAAACGGCTGACTTTCAATATAATATCAACAGAGGTGTACAGAGCCAGTGATCAGCAATCCATCACTCCTGTTCCGATGACACGTTGTGATTGCTAATCTAAGTTCACCTGCAAAACACCAGTCTGAACATTAACAGTGAAGTGGCGACTCCAGGATGCTGGCCTTCTAGGCAGAGTTGCAAAGAAAAAGATGTATCTCAGACTGGCCAATAAATCTTTAATAGACCAACTTCTGCGATATTTACAACAATTCAAAGGCTATTTAGATTGGACAGTGATTCCCAAAACTATTCAGTATTTGTTGTCTTGCTTGAAAAAAAAATGTTGCAACGACAAAATGACTGCCATTGCTTGTCGTGGGAGAAATAATCACGTGTCTTACTGATGTCAAGGGATGAGACTAAGGGTGCCTCTTTTGCATTTAATTTGACCAACAGAAATTCTGTTTTTTAGAAGCGGCTTTGTATGCACCCACAATAATTACTGATGAGTAAATGTTGTGAAACACTACGTCCCCTCCATTACTGCAGACACATTATGAACATTGTCTTGCAAAAAAACTCTGCATAATGCCCCTTCAACTAGAAGAATGCGGTGATGTCTTTGCTTAATCTCTATGTTTTTCTACGGCTGAGCCGTTGCATTCTGTATTCCATGAGGGTATGGCTAAAAAGGTTCGGTTGTTCACTTTTTAAAAAGAGAAACTAGGCCTAATTTAGCAAAGCACTTGTAATGTAAAGTCAAAATTGCTATACACTCAAGGCATCTGAAAACATGAGTAAAAGATGAATAAGAGGCAAAAGTACAGAATGTGAACTTTTATTTCTGTCTGTTTCCACACATGTTTTATTAACTAAGAATATGTGCAATGTTAGAGTTCCACCCCCACCCCACCCCCCCATTTTATGTGAGCTTCAGTTTTGCGATATTTGGCTCAAAGGTATATCTAACTGATCAGGTGTTTCCCGTTCCATTGATAGTTCACACATAAAAGAGATGTGGATGTGTAGTCTCAGCTCTAACCTTTGCCTTTGCCTTTGGAATCTGCAAAGTTTGTCAACAGGCATAATCCAACATGAAGACCAGGGAGCAGTCTTCATGTCCACTTTCTGTTCTTCAAGAAAAGAAAGTGGTTTGGATGCTAAAAGAGAAGAGGAACTCAATTAGAACCAGAGCACAAAAGTGGATGACTTGGGCATAGCCAAATCAACAGTTTGGAATGTCCCTGAAAAAGGCAAAAACCACCTTCTTCAGCAACCAGCAATGACTAGGTCAGGAAAATGAAAACAACAGCAGTTGATGGCAGAGAAATGACCAGATCTGTGAAAAACAAATCTAAAATAAGTGTCAGTGAAATCACCAACAACCTCTAGAATGCTGTTGTGAAAGTGTTACAATCTACCGTTCGCAGAAGACTTCAGCGGCAGAATTACCAAGGCTACAATACAAGACGCACACCTATGATCAACACCAAGGCCATACTGGAATTTGCTAAAAAAAAAAAAATGCAGGGAACTGCCAGTTTGGTTGTGGGAACAGAGTTTTTTGACAGGTGAGACAAAGGTGAACCTTAACCAAGATGATGGGAAGACAAAGTTTGTTAAGCATGGTGGAGGTAGTGTCTTTGCATGGGCATGCATGGCTGTCTTTGGAACGGGCTCACTCATCTTTATTGATGATGTAATTAATGATGACAGCAGCAGAATGAACTCAGTAGTGTACAGAATCATCAAGGAAATTCCACGAGACTCATTGGGCTTCACAATGCAACAGGAAAATGACCCAAAACACACTGGCAATACAACAAGGAAGTTCATCAGGGGAAAAAAGTGGAACGTTTGAGACTGGCCAAGTCTATTTCCTGATTTAAATCCGATTTAACATTTCACTTGCTGAAGAGGACACTGAAGTCAGAAACTCCACAAAACAGGCCACAGTTAAAAAAGGCTGCGATAAGACTTGAAAGTGATGTTATTCTTAGTAGGTAAAACGTGTTGAAACAGAAATAAAGAGTGAAATTGTGTTCTTTTTCCCCATATTCATAATTTAAAAAGATTTTTTTTTTTAAATATTTGGTTACATTTTATTTTGGGAGTCCCAATTTCCATCTGTCGATATTCTATAGGTGGTAATATTATCAACACACATTCAACACACTGTTGATAAGCAACTGCTTGTTAAGGTTAGGGTTTAGATAAGGTTTAGAAGAAGGTTCAGGGAAAGAGTAAAGATTTGGGTTAGGATAAACGTTAAGGTTAGGGTAAGGTTTAGAAGAAGGTTCAGGGAAAGAGTTAAGATTTGGGTTAGGATAAACATTAAGGTTAGAGTAAGGGTCAGGGTTAGTTAAAACGTTACTTTTAGTAAGTAAATAATCTGTAGAGCATCGCAATGCTTCCCAATACTTATGGAGGGCACTGTATACTGCAGGGCATATGAATTAAACTGCTATTTTCCTAATCATGTTCTGGTCTGCCAACTATTAGCTCAGAAAAAAATTGTCTGGGGGCCAATTCTAGTTGTCGACCCCCTGGTCTAAGCTTTATCACAAGTCTGGCTTTGAAGAGTTCACATCTACTCAGACAGCCATCATGGGATCATACAGATATCTCAGCTGTGTCTCATCTTCTTCCTCTTCTCCCCCTCTTTCCCCCTCTACTTCATCTTCTCTCTCTCCCCTCTCCTTCCTCATCTCTTCCTCTGTCCCCTCTTCTCTTTCCCCTTCCCTACCTCCTCTTCTTCCTCTCCCTTATCCCCCTCTCCTTCTTCCACCCTGTGTATCCAGTCTATTCTGCATCCACCCTGTGTATCCAGTATATCGTACATCCACCCTGTGTATCCAGTATATCCTACATCCACTCTGTGTATCCAGTCTATCCTACATCCACCCGGTGTATCCAGTCTATCCTACATCCACCCTGTGTATCCAGTCTATCCTACATCCACCCTGTGTATCCAGTCTATCCTACACCCCGCCTCGCCAGGATCAATGGGGCGTCAGGCCTTTGATGTTTCACTGAGTTAAGCCGGGTTAGAAGTCAGATTAGTAATGTGTAAATGCTCTCCTTCCTGGCTCTCTCAGATACCTTACAGCGAGTGAGAGACATGGATGAAGAGACATAAAATGAAGCAATGATAGAATGAGGGAAAGAGAAGGGATGGATAGACAACGGCCTAGTTGTAACCGAAACCAATGGGCCAGTTGGTACCAAAAACAACATCTCAGTTGTTGTTGAAAATAACTGCACATTTGAAATTAAAAACACTGGCCCAGTTTTTACTAAACACATTGGCACAGTTGAAACCAAAAACAACGGGCCAGTTGTAACCACAAACGATGGGACAATTGTAACCCAAGACAACCTCTCAGTTGTAACCAAAAACAACAGGCCCGTTGGTACCAAAAACAACATCCTGATTGTAACCAAAAACAACATCCCAGCTGTAACCAAAAACAACTGGCCCTTGTAACCAAAAACAACAGGCCAGTTGTCACTAAAAACAACCAGCCAGTTGTAACCAAAAACAACATCCCAGTTGTAACTAAAAACAACAGCTTCTTGTGACCAAAAACAACATGCTAGTTATAACCAAAAACAACAAGCCAGTTATAACCAGAAAAAATGGGCCAGTTGTAAAAACAATAGGCCCTTGTAACCAAAAACATCGGGCCAGTTGTAACCAGAAACAACGAGCCAGTTGTAACCAAAAACAATGGGCCAGTTGTAACCAAAAACACAGGCCCTTGTAACCAGAAACAATGGGCCAGTTGTAACAAAAAACAACAAGCCCTTGTAACCAAAAACAATGAGCCAGTTGTAATAAAAAACAACAGGCCCTTGTAACCAAAAACAAAGGGCCAGCTGTAATCAGAAACAACGTCCCAGTTGTAACCAAAAATAACGGGCATGTTGTAACCAACAGCGCTGCCCTGTTGTAGTCTTAAATCATGCAGCATTATGATAATGTACAGGTAGGTACTGCAGGGTGACAGTGTTGTGTTCCTGATGAGATGCATTCAGAGTCAGATGTACTGAATGAGCTGTGAAGGGTTTCTGTGTCTCTTTCTTACCTCTATTATTTTACATGGGGATGCTAAGATGATTGTTGGCTAGCTGTGTAGGTGTGCATGGACCAACACACACACACACACACACACACACAAGCGAACAGAAGGGAGAGAGTGCAGTGTTTTTCAGACGAGGTGCCCGTCTGTCTCTTTCACATTCCATTAGCTCCTGGAACTACATCAAAGGGCAGAGAGAGCACAGACATTCCTGCAAGACACAGATGTCAGGATCAAAAGTCAGAAGGACTTCAGTACACTGTAGGGGAGTGAGAGAGAAAGAAAGACAGAGATGGAAAGAGAGAGAATGGAGAGGGAATAAAGAGAGGGAGTGTGTATACCTATGATGATGATCGAACGCTGTGTAGGTAGAGTTGCTCTGCGGCTTGGAGTTTAATTACTGTTCTCTGGTATTTGTTGTGTTTATTGTCCCCCATGATTAAATGACGAAGTGGTCTGTGGATCTGTCTACGTCCTCCCGTAAGTCCTACACACACCTGACATTTCAGGATTCACTGGCCTGGTAATGACAAAACCTTGGGTGAATGACGTATCTGGCTGATTAGTACCTTAAATAACATGGCTGCTAATGACGTTAAAACAGTTATAACATGGCTTGGCCTGGCACATCAGTACATACAAATCACTTTCATAATTTCGTGTTAAAACCAAGGCTCAAGACTTTGCAGGAACATTCATCACAGTGGCTATAACTGGGACGTATTTGTATCTCTTCATCCTTTTGATTCAGTGTGGTGAAATTTGGTGCAAATGCTCAGAAATTCGACCTGGGCACCATTACTCAGGATCTTGTCTTGTATCTCAAACACCACAAGGCCCACTTTGGAATTAACGTGCTGTAGGTGACTGACACATCTTGCTATCGGTATGCGGCATTCAATATTGATTGGCGCCAGGGGCCTGTCGCAAAAACAATTATTTGAAAATCGTTACTTACAGGCAATATCTTAAATGGCCCAAAGGGGTCGCTGCATTCTTCGGTGGGGGACAACGTGTTTCCTGTTGCCTTGTTTACTGTCCTTCCAAACTCACTGGCAGGCTGACGGGAAATGCCTCTGTCCGTTGCCTTGCTCCATTTATTAAAAGGCACAGGACCAGATGGTGTGTGTGTTTATGTGTTTGTGTGTGCGTGTGTGTGTGCGTGTGTGTGTGTGTGATTGTGTGCCTGCTTGTCTCCAGGTCTGTGCCTTGGCTCCAGGCTCTTCCTAACTGGCACAAGCCCAACTGGGTCATCCATGCAAAGACTCCCTCTTTCTCTCCTCCTCACCAAGAGTGCATCTGCGTAGCCCTTTACATGTGTGTGTGTGTGTGTGGGGGGGGGGGGGCGTTCGTACTGTATGTCCATCTCCCTCCTTGATTCTCCTTCTCGTCCTTTATTTTTTCTCCCTCTTTCATATTTGTCCTGTGATGAAACCCAGATGACTCCCAGCCCAAGGGACGTAATTTAAAATACTGTTAGATAAAGAGGAACGATGAAGGAAAGGGAATGGGGGATGTTGGAGTACACATACACACACCCACACACATACACGTATACAAACAAACACAGCCATTGAAAAGTGTGTTCAGGGTAAATTCAGCTGTCACTGTAGCTGGCAAGCTTACACTGATGCTCAGTTAGTTCAGTACAGCCCTGCAGAACCATACAGACCAGTGATGGATGATGGGACTGGAGACCTAAAAAAATTAATTTGAGTACAATAATTTAAAAGGAACAAAGTTATAGAAAGTGCTTTTGAACTAAGTGGGACATGAGGGGGCTGATTCTGGAATGCCCATAGCTCCTTTTCTCACTGTCGCAGTGTTCCTGTCTCACTGTCTTGCACTTTTTTTCTTGCTCTCTTTCTCTCTCTCTTTCAATTTTTATTTTTTCCTTGCTTTATTGGCATGGAATGTATTACTACATACATTGCCAGAGCAAACATCAATATATATATATATATATATATATATATATATATATATATTAAAATTATAGGCAAAACAAACAAACAAACAAAAATAAATAAATGAAAACAGAACAGTGAACAACAACAATCATAGTTAAAAGTAAGTAGGGGGAAGGATACAGGTATTACTGTAGATTCATTATCCTGATACATTATTAAGTAAGAAGGGGAAAGGATACAGGTATTACTATAGATTCATTATCCTGATACATTATTAAGTAAGTAGGGGAAAGGATTCAGGTATTACTGTAGATTCATTATCCTGATACATTATTAAGTAAGTAGGGGAAAGGATTCAGGTATTACTGTAGATTCATTATCCTGATACATTATTAAGTAAGTAGGGGAAAGGATACAGATATTACTGTAGATTCATTATCCTGATCCATTTTTAAGTTGGTTGTCCCTTCGGGTGTGGCAGGAAGCTACATATTTTGCCACTAATATAGCACAACTGGGTTTTTCTCCTAGAATAAGCTACATGTTCCAAGTTTCTGTTGTCCTTTTAAAGTATTCAATTTTGGTTTTAAATTTTGGGAAAAAAATATTTCTTGTATATCAACATAGTTCTTGCAGTTTAGGAGAAAATGTTGCTCTGTCTCTTCCTCTCTCTCTGGGCAGAGGGAGCACATCCTGTCCTCTCTGGGTTGCCAGATCTGTCTGTGATGACCTGTTTCTATGGTCAGGTTGTGCTCACTGAGTCTGTACATAATCAGTGTTTTTCTAAGTTTTCTATCAGTCACAGTGGTCAGATAGTCTGCTACTGTATACTGTCTGTTTAGGGCCAAATAGCATTGAAGTTCGCTTTGATTTTTTGTGGTATTTTTCCAATAGGTGATATAATTTTCCTTTTGTTTTGTAATAATTTGACTGGGCCAGATTTTCTGAGTGCTGTCCTGCTGTTTTAGTGGGTTGGTATTGGTTTGTGAACTTAGTTTTGGAATCAGCTGGCTAAGGGGTCTCTTCTCTATGGTTTCCTCCTGGCATTTGAGGGCTTTGTAGTGGTAGGCGTGGGGGTGGCTTATTTTTAAATGATTATAACATTTGGTGGCTCTTTTTTGTATATTAATCAGAAGGGGGAATTGGCCTAATTCTGCTCTGCAGGCATTGTTAGGAGTTTTTCTCTGGACTCTCAGGATGCCCTTACAGAGTTCTACATGTAGTTCTGCATCTTTCTCTCTCTCTCACTCCCTCTTTCTTCCTCTCTCTCTCTCTCTTTCTCTCTCCCTCACTACCTCTTTCTTCCTCTCTCTCTCTCTTTCTCTCTCCCTCACTACCTCTTTCTTCCTTTCTCTCTCTCTTTCTCTCTCCCTCACTCCCTCTTTCTTCCTTTCTCTCTCTCAGTCTTTTTTAGCACTCTTTCAAATTCAAATTGCTTTGCTGGCATGACTTGACAATATATATATTGCTAATGTGTACTCTGGGAATAATTAGGAATTTCATTTACAATATAACATAATTAAAGTAATAACAATAAACAATACTGTCAGCAGAGCAATTAGTTAAACAATAATCATGAGAAGAAGTAAAAAATATTCAACAACAAAAAATCGACAAGACATAAGACAGCTTTGTTGGTCTGTCAGACATTGTCCCTCATATTGTGGCAGGCAGCAATATAGTGTCTCTCACTCTCTTTCTCTTACGCTTCCTTTCATTTCTCCTGTGATTGCCTCAGGAGTCCCTGAGCATATGTCTGAATGTCTCCCTCTTTCTGTCCAGAGTGAGTCCAGATCTATGCTCCTCTCCTCCTCAGTCAGTGTCCCGGTGATTCCAAGTGTCACACTGTCCCCCTGGAACCAAGATACTGAGATACACCCATGCGATTGCACGTTGATTTTTATGCGTGTAAATGTGTGTGTGTGTGTGTGTGTGTGTGTAAATTTGTGTCTGATCCTAGTTTTATTGTACCTGTAGGGACCAAAAAGTCCACACAAAGATAGTAATACCTGTTACAATGGTCACCAAAAGGATTGTTACAGTGTTAGTTTAATGTTAGAATTGGGGTTATTTTAGGGTTTAGGCATTAGGGGTTAAGTTTTGATTTATTTTGTGACGTCCAAATCACAATTATGGCTTTGCCTCATGGCAGCAACTCCACAACATATGCAAACATGCTTCCTCCAAGCAGGTCTGATTCTTACCACAATGAACGCTCAACTCTGGAGCATTCATGGTGGTTGCAGTTGGTGGGTATTCCTTTGGTTGATGCTTGGCAATGTGGGTGGATTGATTTCCTGCCTGTTGGGCCCTGTCCGAGGCCTCCTGGGGCCTCCTGGACAGGGCCCAACAGGCAGGAATATCATCAATATCATCAATATTACTACATTGATGATGACAATGACAATCATATTGGGGACTTGTCAAATTCCTCTGGAGTTAACATAGCATTTATGTCACAAAAGTAAGAATACCAAACACAGGTTCACTAGACCCCCTGTCTCAGCCCCAAGGTCTTACGCTGCTATATTATTGTGCTGTTGGAGTAGGGTCAGTTCTCCTTCTCCACTATGAATCCTTGTAGATCTAAGGAATGCATTTTCTAAATTTTCCCTGTCTCCTTCCCTGTTTTAAACCTAGGAGGACATGAGGTCTTGGCCCAAACCTCCGGAGGACCAGGCTTGAAAGACTCATTGCTCTCCCTGTCCGAAGTCCTCCTGGTTGTGTTGCAGATCAAGACGATACCTGACGATTTTAGCTGCCACTCTGCTGACCCCCGCCTCCCCTTGTCCATCTGGTCATGCTTCCGACCTGGACTAGGTTTAAATAAACTCTGGACTCAGCCCACATGCATTTATTAATTATTACAATTTGTACTCTTAATATATTCACCCGGCACAGCCAGAAGAGGACTGGTCACCCCTCTGAGCCTGGTTCCTCTCTAGGTATCTTCCTAAATTTCAGCCTTCTTAGGGAGTTTTTCCTAGCCACTGAAATTCAACACTATTGTTGTTTGCTCCTTGGGGATTAAGGCCAGGTGTTTTGTAAAAGCACTTTTTGACAGCTGCTGATGTAAAAAGGGCTTTATAAATAAATTTGATTGATTGATTGATTGATCCAGGTAGCACACGCACACTGAGGTAATGCACTCTCCCAAATACATCACTTATGGCCGACCTGAACCCATGGAGTAGCTAGAGCGGGACGTGACAAAGGCAGTCCCATCCGACCATGGTTTAGGGTAAAATGTACATTTGCGCATAGTATTAGAATTAGGGTTACATTTAGGTCTAGTGGATACATAGTACACAAGCCAGACTTAGGTGGAACACGACGAAAATGAATCCGTTGTCACAGAAACCCGACCCCGCCTCCGGTCCTGCCCTTGAACAGAACATTAATCAACTGCATTGGGTCAGTGGAGACCTTAAAGTGCAAAGCTCCACCATTGGGTGAAATGCCATGTTTTCAGGGGGATCTGATTGAGCCTGTCCTCTTAAGATCAACTGAATCAATTCGTTGCTACTTACTAATGAGAAACAGAGAGAGGGAGATTAAATTGGCTTTTGTTGCAATAGAACCATCTCTCCGTTCTGCCTGGCCTCTGATGTCAGGACTTCCATTTAACCTTGATCAATACCGCCTCAGTAAGTAACCAGTAGTTGTCTTTATCCCCCCTGCTGATGGAGTCAGCGGACATCTTCATAACTGTCCCTTTCTCTTTTCTCCTATCTTTCCTCTTGAGCTACCTCCCTTTGTCCTTTGTCCTTTGTCCTCTTTCTTTCTCTCCTTAACCATACACACCCCCACCAGTCTCTCC
>JACXGI010004851.1:31145-50616 GCA_016801175.1 Esox masquinongy
CACACACACACACACACACACACACACACACACACACACACACACACACACACACACACGCACACTCTTTCCCTGCTGTTTAATTACTGACATTGTCCATCTTGGTCAGTGTGAGCTGATGTGGCAAGGCTCTCAGCCTCCCGTTGTTTCTGATGAGGCATGATGGGAAATTATAGACGTCCCTCCGCTGTCGTCTCGTAACTCACTGTTTGATGGTAATCATCTGCAGAGACCCTACATTTTGCATTCACATTTTAGTTGTTTAGTAGGTGCTCTTATCCGGAACAACATACAGTAAGTCCATACATTTTAAAAGAGCTTGGTGAAACAGTCACTTGGTGAAGCAGTTTAGCAGTAAGTGCATCTTAATCAATTAATTTGTTACTGGCAAAGGTAAGTGCTGGACAGAAGACCATAAAAATAATAAACATAAAAAAAATAAAAAGACAACTGAAGACTCGCTTTTTCATACATAAAAAACTCACTTTTTCCACAGGAAAGGTGAGTTTTTTAAGTATGAAAAAGTGAGTTTTAAGTTGTTTTTGAAAGTAGGTTGAGACTCCGCTATCCTAGACTCCAAGGGAAGCTGGTTCCACCATTGAGGTGCCAGGACAATGAAGCGTTCAGGAACTGCCCCAACAGGATAGGAGAGCCTAGAGCCAAGATAAGGCTGAACCAAGAGTCTGGGTAGAGATGTAGCGTTTGAGCATTGTCTGAAAGGCAGAGAGGAGAAGCTCCTCTTGTTACTCCATAAGGATGAACCATAGCCTAGAAGGGGATTTGAGCTTTAACAGGAAGCCAGTATAGAGTGTGAAGAATCAGGACGACATAGGAGAACTTGGGAAGATTGAACATCAGGTGGGCTGCTGCATTCTGAATGAGTTGCAGGGTTTGGCTGCATATGCCGTGATCCCCACCAAGAGTGATTTGGAGTAGTCCCGATGTGAAATGACAAGCGCCTGGACAAGTACATGTGCTCCGTCCTGAGTGAGCTAAGGTTGTACTCTACGAATGTTGTAGAGGACGAACCTGCAGGAGCGAGTCACTGCCTTGATGTTAGCAGAGAAAGAGAGCGTATTGCTGAGGATCACACCAAGGTTTATGGCTCTCTGGGAGGAGGACACTGTGCAGTTGTCAACCATGATGGACATGTTCTGGAGTGAACACGCCTTCCTGCCAAGGAAGAGCAGCTCAGTCCTGTTAAGGTTAAGCTTGAGGAGGTTGGCCAACATCCAAGCGAAGAAGTAGGCCACTTACAATTCGATGCGTGTTGTCACCTGGGTGCTGGAATGTGCAGGGAGAAAAAAATCTGAGATGACAGAGATAAGCGCGAATCATTTAGCCACGGAGCAGGACGGGATGGCTGTGCCAGCTGGGAGGAAAGGGGACAGTGAAAGTCGTAGGACTTGGAAAGCGCAGAGAGTAGGGTGGAAGAAGCAGAGTCTGGAGATAGAAGGGAGAAAGATTTAGAAGATGGGAGAGATGATAGGATTGAGGAGAGAGCAGTTGGGATGAGAGGAAGTGTTGCAGCAGCGTAAAACACTGGAGGGGGCTGACAGGGTAGGGTTGGAGGAGAGAGAAAGATAGAATGATAGAATGAGACAACCAAGTGGTCAGATGACTAGAGCGGTGTAGTGGTGAGATTCGTTGGAAGACAGCATCTAGTAAAGATTGGATCTAGTGCATTGCCTGCTTTGTGAGTAGGAGTTGACAAGGAATGGTTGAGGTCAAAAGAGGAAAAAAGTATTGGAAAGAAATGACTTAAAGGCAGATTTTGGAAGGTTAAGTGACTAAATTATTTGAGTGGTGAGCAATGAACTGATCAGCATGTCAAGCTCATTGGGGAAGTCACCAAGAGAACTTGGACGATAGATGACAACATGTCCAGCTTGAATGGAAAGGTCACACTGACAGCGTGGTAGAAACAAGTAGCCATGTGACACCACCACAGTAACCAGATGCTCTTGAACTATGGGAAAACACAGTCAGATAAAGACTATACACACACACACACACACACACCTTAGAGTGTGTAATTTCTTTGGGCGAAATCACCACGGTGACCACAGCTGTTAGGGCCACACCTTGCTGGGCGGGTCAAAACCTACAGCGCCATCACGGTGGAAAACAACAACCCATTAGTTCCCTCTATTTATCTGCCTGTCTGCCGTTTCATGTCTGTCTTTCCTTTGACATCAGAACCCTTGACTGACAGCTGCACAATGGCTGGGTGAGGCTTTCGGGGTCATGGTGTTGTGTGCCCTCTACGGCAGCGCTGTCACCAACAAGTGAAACCACAGTGGAGCCCTGCAGAGAGCCTGCTGATGGGCCTACAGAGGGGCCTACAGAGAGCCTACTGAGGGGCCTACAGAGAGCCTTCTGAGGGGCCTACTGAGAGCCTACTGAGGAGCCTACAGAGAGCCTACTGAAGGGCCTACTGAGGGGCCTACAAAGGGCCTACAGAGAGCCTACTGAGGGACCTACAGAGAGCCTACTGATGAACCCCACAGAGAGCCTACTGAGGGCCCCACAGAGAATCTACTGAAGGGCCTACTGAGAGCCCACTGAGGGGCCTACAGAAAGCCGACTGAGAGGCCTACAGAGAGCCTACTGAGGGACCCTACAGGGAGTCTACTGAGGGACCCTACAGAGAGCCTACTGAGGGTCCTACAGAGAGCCTACTGAGGGGCCTGCTGAGGGGCCTATAGAGAACCTACAGAGAGCCTACTGAGGGGCCTACAGAGAGCCTACTGAGGGGCCTGCAGAGAGTCATTTTCAACGAGCAGGAGAAATGAGATGTCCACATTGATAAGAGAGAAAAAAACAAGCATACAAATGTGACAGAAGAGCTGAAAAATGGTAAATATTCATTAGTCTTTAGTCTGTTTACTGTTTTTCTGGTTGCAACAGTGATTTTGGTTGGAGTTATGTTTGCAGTAAAGTTTTGCAAGTTTTGTAACCCATAAGGAATGAGGTCAATTCAAATGAATAGCCCTGTATTGAAGAAAGTGATTAGAATGTAAAAGAAATATCTAAAAAAAGAATATGGAAAAGAAATAGCTCTCTTGGAAATGAATGCCTGTTTTTCAATTACTGAATTTCCGTATACCTCCTAAATTGACTGAATTCTATTTCAATTGACCCCAAACCTGTTCCTCATCAGGTTCACGTTTGTTTTCTTTTCAAAATCCCTCCAGTTGTCTAGCCCCTGTGGGCTTGGGTTAGGGTTAGCCCTATTCTGTATACTCCAGTTCCCTAAATAACTTGCAGGGGTTTACACTTTAACATTTTGCAGAAACTGTTACCCAGAGTGACTAACCCTCATCTTAAGCCAGCTAGGTGGGACAACTGGGTCATGGAGAGTACATTTAATGATATATACATATCAGTGAAGGCAGTGCTAGAAGGCTTCCCCAGACTAGCCCCTAAACCTACAGGACACTCCTCTTCTCCTTCTCTTTTCAGAAGAACTTCACAAAAGAGTAATAATTCATAATTATTTGTTGTATTTACAGTAAACATTTTGTGAAAATACCGCAAGGATAAGGGTGATGATATAAAGCAAGGGCCGTTATGTCATTAGCGTGGTAAGTGATGTCCAATTGTAAATAAAACAAACAGCAAGCACACCACAACCACATCTCTATTGCTACAGTATACTGTATCAGCAGCATATTAAGGGCACAGTGATTACAATTGTTCCCATAGGGCTTTAGCTGCCTCTCCCGTTACTGTAGCGATTGAAGAGGAGCTGTGTGCTTAATGTGTAATGCACAGCACTACAGCCGTCCCCGAGCCGCCGGCTGAATGTGGGCAAAACGGCAGGGCCATACTAAACTGGTGTGACTGAGGACGCTCTTACAGAGAGGGGAGGATGAGAGTGGTAGGAAAATACACACACACACACACACACACACACACACATATAGATATATACACACAAATACACAAAGAGTCCCTGGGGCCAGGAGGAGCTGACAGTAAATAAAACTAGAGTCCCTCCCTAATTAGCTCTGTGCCTCGGGGTGAAATTGCAGAGAAAAAGTGTGTCAGACCATCTCTATACTGGACACTACAACTACTATCTCTGAGTACTGAATACTACAATTACTGTCCCACAATACTGAATACTACAACTACTGTCCCACAATACTGAATACTACAACTACTGTCCCACAATACTGAATACTACAACTACTGTCCCTCAATAAGGACACTAAAACTACTGTCATTTAATACTGGCACTGCAGCTACTGCCCCTGTAAGAAAGATTCACATTATTGCATTTCTCTGTACTCGAATCAGTTGAATCATTAATAACATGAACTGTTTTGAAGTAGTGAGTACTAAGTATACCTAGTTCAGTAATATCAGTAATAGTAATTGTGTGATACATACATGTTTTACGTGTGTGTATGTGTTGACACCGTGTTCATAACTTGAGATGTTAGTCATTTTGCAACTGATCCATTGTAGACAGGTTTTCAAACCTCTTAGGGGATTGTTTGAAATATTCTTGCTATAATATTTTACTGTACACACAGAATAACAGCAACAAAACACGTGTTGTAATTAATACATTCTAATGTGTAATTAATTATAAGGATATGCATTAATTGACAATAAAAGCTTATTAAAAAATGAATTTGCTGAGTTGAATATTTGATAGCATAATTAAATTAATCCACTTTATGAGAGATAGGAGTCATGTTCCCATTGGTCAACCTATGTGCCTACGTTCTTGTGATTAAATTTCAGTTTGTCCTAACCTA
Organism: Esox masquinongy; assembly: GCA_016801175.1. Lineage (NCBI taxonomy): Eukaryota > Metazoa > Chordata > Actinopteri > Esociformes > Esocidae > Esox > Esox masquinongy. The sequence continues at coordinate 35,918 of JACXGI010004851.1, forward strand.
TACTGACTCCTATGATCATTATAATTCCAAATAACAGAGCTGCACTGATGCCAACATTTCTTGTTGTTTTTAAATTATATTTCATTAATGATAATTCAACTTATTAATTATATTTATTACAAAAATGTTTTAATGATAAGATAAAAAAAAGTATAACCTTTTTTATAATTAACCTAGGCACTCCTTTAAATGTTAAATTCAAGTCTGTATATTAATACAAGGCAATCCCATCTTACATCCTATAAACTGAAAGAGTATATGTGAGGCATATAACTACATACATATATATGAAATTAGACACGTGATATCCGTGATCTTATGAGCTGTGTGTGGCTGGTACACATTTCTATCAGCAGCAGAACACTAGTGCCCCCTGCTGGCGGTTGGCAAAAACAACGTAATGGAGTCAACTGTCTCTTGACATGCTGCAGCTGAACAACATTTTTACATGATTTTCCCCTAAAGAAAAACTAAAACAAAAAAACTCCAAGTGTGTGGAACCGTGGTAATAATGACTCCGAGTCCATTTAAGTGAAAATACATAAAGGGAGAATCTGTGCCACTTTTCACCGTCACAGTTTTCTTACTGTTGTTATTGAAGAAATTCTGAAGATGTGCCTCCGCCATTTGGCTTCTACCTGTTGGTCTTATGTCATGATAACAGTATTTGTTTTTTAAGTAACATCTTTGTTGTTGTAGTTTCACAAATGGGAATGGCAGTTTCACACCATCTATGGATTTCAGCTTCAAACTTCGACGTCCATCAGCCAACTAGTGTATGAAATGAAGGCTTAATTAATGAAGGATTAACCTGAAAGAGACGCAACAATGACATCCATTCCCGTGATCAATCCTGAGACAGCATTCACTGAGTAGGTTTTCCTTTTCATACAAACCAGTAGAAACATACAAGAGAGAGGTAGGCAAACAGAGATGGAGAGAGAGAGAGATAGAGAGAGAGAGATAGAAAAAGAAAGATGTTGAGAGAGGGAGAAAGAGATAGAAAAAGAAAGATGTTGAGAGAGGGAGAAAGAGATCTGCGGGGTGGAGGGAGAGAGTGGTGTTGAGGAGGGTTTTTTAAAGGAACACCGGATTTACCCTCGCTGTACCCCTAATCTCTCTAAAACCCTGGGTAAAGCAGGACGAAGGGGGGTGGGAAGTTGATCTAAGGAAGTCATTCCTAGAGTGTTATAGGGGTAAGAGAAAATGATCAGGGGGTTAAACCCATCTGGTCCTGGACAAAGATCCAGACCAAAAGAGATGACGGAGTAGCTCATTGTGAGGCAACGTGGCTCAACACGGTTAGAGAGGAGTGGGAGGACCGTCTAAAGAGAGAGATGGACAAAGACTGAGCTGTGGGGGACTCCCCTTCCTCACAAACACATTTTTCCAATCCTCCACCCAGTAAGAGGGTGCACACTCATGGGGTCTTTGTCAGTGCAGCTTTGAATGAGAATAAGGCTATGGCTTGGAGTGTGTCTGGCGACGTGGAGTGGGTTTGGATGTTGGCTGGAACAGACTCACATGTGGGGACAGACACAGTATGAGAGGAGACAAGCACATGACACACGTCATGAACAGAGCCTTAGCACCGTCCCTGCAGGCGTGATGAGCCCTGACTGCAATGTGTCAGTCACCACTGTAAGGCTAGCTCTCTAATTAACCACATCAATAATGCTTGTTTGGCACCAACTCTATCGCTGTCTCTTTCTGCCCGGAGTACATTTAACTAAGACTGGATATGGCCTTAACCCCACTCCAGCCTCTCTCTCTATGTGTATATTTACATATATTATTTTTTTGTCTTTTGCCACGAAATGATCAGATCCAGTAGAGGAAGTTTTTCATGTTTGGCCAAGTTGGACTTTCCTGGATGAGTGTGGATATTGTATGAGACAGGGAGAGGCTGAATTCGTCCACAGGGGAAGGATGTGTAGTGGGTCAGAAAATGCAGTACGATCTCCAGAACAGCTTCTAGACCAATAAGGACAGAGGAATGCAACATGTTTCATACTGAAATGCATTAGAGCTTGTTACAAACACTGAAAAGACTAATCTCCCAGTGGCAAGTAACGTTAGCCCCAAAGAGAAAATAGATTACACAGAATGCAGTATGATAATTGATGTAAATTAAATTTATGATGATGCTGTAAATAATGTATGTTTTTGTAATTTAGTTAGGACTAATTTGCCTTGTGAAACAATTTACTTCATACAGATGCATCTTTTGATTACCCAAAGCCAGGCCATTTTATTTCATTCATTTCATTTCTGTTCTCGTTTTAACACCCTTTTTCGTAAATTTCCACTGGCTTCATGACGCTGACTCATGACAATAACTCCCAATGGATGTGGGGGGGACCACAAAGCTTCGGGGTTCAAGGCATGTGAGGACTTACCTGATGATCTCAGTTGGATGTGCAGGTGCAGAGAGATAACAGAAACCACCCAAAGCCTTATTGATTCAATACTGACAGCCATCTTTGAAAGCACCGGTCACCTATGGTCATTTTTTTTTGGATAGCGAATGAAGGAAAGACTAATAACACACAAAAAGCTACCATTGCTGTACCACTGTCACACATTTTACACAGACATAGCTTGGCCCAAATGAACCTGAAGGTCCACACTTTGGGGTCTGACTCATAGACTCATATCACCTAGAAGAACCCAGGGCTTTTTCTCAAGTAAGACCGTTTGTCTGGCTATGGGGATAATTTAAATAACAAAATAAATAACAATTTAGACTCTCCCCCTCCATTCAGAACTGTTCCTTAGAGGTCATATTGTTCATTGCCAGGTTACCGATTATCCCTGCTACTTACACCACATTAGCATTAGCAGCCCGTATGATTGGTTGACCCCCTGCCTGCACAATCAACAGAGAGCGTGAATAAAACATCAGTCATTAGCAGGTCGGGTGTGAACTGTGAAAATGGTCTCTCACACCAATAACTGCAGGAGGCCTACATTAGCCTAGCTTAGCCTTCTGCTAGCATGGGCCAATGTAGCCACGGTATCACGCTAACTAGCCTAGCCCACCTTAGCCTACTTTGATGCACATCTAGCGTAGCGTACTGAAGCCCACTCTAGTGAAGTGCTGTGTGCAAGATCATGGTAAGACTGCTAGCTAGCATATGCTTGTGTTTAATGCAGCGACCTGCTTCTGCATGGTGAGTTTACACAAACCCTGCAGTGAAGGTGGTCTGAGCATGAATGTGTTTATGTGTGTGTGCGTAATATCACTAAGTAGTCAATGTACCTCAAACAGACGGGGTATAACTACGCCGGGTGGGTAGACAGTGAGGCAGACTTGGCTCTTCTCTTTGCCCAAGTCTGGTCCTGGTTCTCCCTGTGACCTGTCCGTCTGTGTGTTGACCATGGGTAGTATAACTGTTCGCCAACTGGAGATTCTATCTTCCACCAGGTTGCCTCTACAGGTTCAGGTAACAAGAACAAAAACTAATATTTCAAAATCAACTTCTCAAGGAGGTAAGCATGTGTGAGTATGTGTGTGTGTGTGTGTGTGTGTGTGTGTGTGTGTGTTTGTGTATGTGTATGTGTTTGTTTTATTATCTATGATGGATGAGCATCTTGAGGTCATTTTGCTGGTTTTCATCTTGAAAAGAAGCTTCATCAAACTTCATTAGGGATTTAGATTTAGGCTAGGATTAGAATTAGGGTTATGGTTTGAAGTTAAGTTTAGAATTACAGTTTAGGTTTAGGAGTTATGGCTATGGTAACTTTAGAAATAAAGGTTAGGTTATTGATGTTGAGGTTAGGGTAAGGGTTAGGTTTAAAGTTAGGGGTTATAGACAATCGTTTTTAATAGTACTAAATTGCTGGTCCTCACTTTGATAGTAAAGCCAACATACTGTGTGTGTGTTTTGGATTTAATTATACAACAGGGATAAGAATGTCCTTAAACGGTGTTTAAATCTGACAAAAATTAACTATTGGGGACATTTGTCCTATCCCTGGTTTGAATACAGCATTTTTATTTTCAGGGAAAAGGCATAATTATGAGGTTAGGGTAAGAAATAACTGAACTAAGTGTTAGAGCTAGGCAATAACAGTTAGGTTTAGGGTTAGGCATTAAGGTTTAGTAGATCATAAATATTAGGTTATTGAGGTTAAGGTTGAGGTTAAGGATAGGGTTAGCATCAGGTTAGGGATTAATAAAAGTCAGATTTTTTTTAATATAATCGACTTCTGTATCCCCACTCAGATAACTAAGTAAACGTGTGTGTGTGTGTGTGTGTGTGTGTGTGCGTGTGTGTGTGTGTGTGTGTGTGTGTGTGTGTGTGTGGTAGTCTGCACCTCAGTGAGCATGTTATGCTGTCAGTATATGTGTATGGATGGATGCATGCTGTTCATGCTGCCAGCAAACACTGTGACATTGGGTCACAGGAAACTTCCAATAGAGCGGGAGAGCTGAGAGAGGCCGACATCTGGGCAATGATATGTTGATATGATACACTTCATCCTCCTAGACAAGGCATTTGACTATATAGGACAATGTAGAGTGCTGCTGCTTCCACATAAATCCATGGAATCAAGTCACACAGCATGCCTAGAATAACATCCCATCAAACTGTGCAAGAAGGATACTGGGAGCGCAAAAGCAGAGACTGAATGTATGTACGGGCATGCAGAAAGTGTGTTTGTGTGATTTGAGCCTACGGCAGTTGAATGGGTATTCAGTTGTGAGGGAATGATGAAATTCTGTTTGATGCTTGTTTTCCAGGCTTTAAAACACTGATAATCACACAGAATTATTTTTTTTGTCAGGGTAGACACAGAAATACTACATTATCTACACGGGACATTTTCAAGCATTTAAGTGTTATAAATATTCTGGTTATTTTTAAGTATTTAAATGGTAAAAATGTTCTGGTTACTTTTAAGTATTTAAATGGTAAAAATTTTCTGGTTGTCTTTAAGTATTTAAACATTAAACATGTTCTTCCCTGCCACCTGTTACCACTGGAGTGCTTTTACCTCTTGCCAGGCAATCATTGTGAATAAGAAATGTATTGCAACTGTTTTCGCTGGTTGAACAGAGGTAATTTAATTGTTTGACAAGGTCGTGTGGACAGCGTGGCCGATGGCTAGGGGGAGTCAGGACCCCGGTGGACAGTTTGCTTCCACACTTGATCTTCTCGCCTCATGCTTGTTTGATTCTTCCACTGTCGCACCCCTGTCTTATTCCACAGTGCAGCGTCTCAGTCACATTGCAGTGTCCCTCAGTCCTCCGCCCCAGTGGACCATGCCGACCGCATCCAGGTCGGTTAAGCTCAATTCCTCAGCCCCAGGCAGTGAATCATCGCCCTGCACCCAGATCAATGAACATCAGACTGTCTCTAACAGCACGGCTAATGTAGCCACTACCCTAGCATGGCGTATCTGTTGTTAGCCCGGTTTTAGTTCCACCCACTGGTCTTAATACGCACACGGAGCCGCTGAAGCATCTCCTTGTGTCTGCGTTGTTGAGAAGTGGATGTCTTGTGTTGGGTGCATACACAGTCGTGCGTTTTGTCGTAGGGTGTAATTGGCAGTGAACGTGGAGGAGGTCTATTGTAAGAGACAAGCTTCACAGTGCCGTGGTTACGCTGCAGACTCCATTCGTTAGAGATATCAAAGGTATGAACGTGATTGGGCGTGGACAGTCACAGAGCCACGACATCACAATCTGCCATAATGTCCGTATGACTAATGAAAGGTTGAAACTCTGCATGAAGTCACCTCCAAATGATTGGCCCCCAGAAAAGCATTAAACACAGTCTTAATAATGAAACGACACTAATACTGAGCTCCACCTAAGCTGTCTGCTCAAATATCTTGAAACATTATTTTATACTTTTTGTCAAGGGTAAGAGATTTTATAAACAAATAATATATTTTCAAAAAAAGTATATTATTTACACCCATTTTTTGTTTATATTTAGTTACAATATTTTTTTTTCTGTTTTATGAGAATGGGAAACACATTGAGGGAATCTTAGACTGTTTTTCTACAATAGAAAAACAAACCTGTGATACCCTTTCCAAATCTGTGATACCCTTCATGCTGCACTTACTGACTACCTTCTTTCAGTTAAACTTTAAGTTTTAAGAAGTTCAAATGTAGAGACTAAGACAGGTTTGTTGATTTTTGTGGTCAATTCATGTATTTTTTTTTGTGGATTTTAATGTATGATTACAGTCGTTACCTTATTGGAAGATTAACTTGACAAGTTTTTTGCCTTCTGGCAGAGGCAACAGGCTTTTGTACTGTGTCCTGGTACGTTGATAGACTTTCATGAGTTCATGAACCCAGGACCAGTGGAAGCTCCTTTTTGCATAAAACATTTCTGCGTTTAAAATGTATAACCACCTTCAATGGAGCCCTGTTTTCATCTAATCTCACCATGCCTGGTTGTAATTCAAGAGCCAATGTTGTCTAAAATACTCCAGGCTTTAATATTTGCAGTTTGAAGTCATGAAAGAAATGGCCTAGAAAATGACCTTTTAACTTCAAAGGCTTGAAACCTGGAGACGCCAGCCAAATGGATAGAACTACAGTCAGTGGTTAATTTGGGGGGCGAGGGGACAGTAGGACTTGTTCCAGAATATTCATAAAATAAGAAACATTTCTAGTACAGGTATGAATGTCTTTTGCAGTATAAATGCATTTTATATCAAAGTGGCTATACACAAATGTATTTTCTCTTCAGCCAATTTGAATTGGACACAAGTAGGAAAAGATACTCCCAAACACCATCTCTGAAAGTTTATTAAAGAGCTTTGCATGAATGACCTTCCCATTGCTCGTCATTAAACATAAAACTTTCAGTTAGGGAAACTGGGATCATCTTTCTGTACTCATAATGCATTTAAAAAAATGCTACATTGTTATGCTAAATAAGATAATTGCAAAATAATTATTAACCACACACAATGCCAAAATGACAGGCTACTCTGTTTGAAATCACACCATCAGCCTAATTCTGAAATGTTTCTCATTTTATGGCAAAATATCAATCAGTGGATCAGAATTGGTATGTATAAAAAGGACATTGAATACAACCAATACAACCAATACAACCAATACCCTAGTCATTGGAATGTAATGGAATATCTGATATTTGGTATTTATTGGGTGGTCTGTTGAACTAGTGATTTAGGCTGACGTTTTGTCACAGATATGTCTTCTCGTATATAATAGTTGAACGAGTAGAATAGAATTATACTTTTTCCCAAGAACTCTGCACAATATCTGTTTATCAGCTGATTCAACTATATTGTTGTAGACACAATTTAAATGCCAAAGGGACAGGGCTCTTGTTTGGACTCTGGGTGACAGGACAAAATCTCATTCTGGGCAATTGTATGAGTATAGTATATATACTTGTAAATATATATGATAGTGTATATAAGTTTCTTGGCATTCAGTATAGCTCAATATTTGTTATTTCCCATTACCATGGGAGCAGACCGTACATGTATTGTATTTTCAGTAGTACTTTGACAGACAGAACAATCAGAACTAAACGTACCATACAATCTGCTGTATACACCTGCAACCACAAACTCTGACAATCTGATTTTGAAGTCATTCAGTGTCACTAACCGCATCTGTTGTTTTAAGTACATATTAACTGTTGATCTTGCTATTCCCTTCCACTGAACAACATAAAGGCAGGCTAACTGGAATGATCTCTGTCGTAATCTCCTCAAAAGCCTGTAACACACACTCGTTCCCATCACCCACACTCACGGATCACTTTATGTCTCAGCGGTTCGACAAGGGATAATCTGACCAAATCAACTTCAAGCCTGTAAACAGTCCTCAAAACCCAGATATTAGCCTTTATCTTAATCTGAACATCTCAAATTCCCCTGTACATATTTACACCAATGACTACATCATCGTGTCTAAGTAGGCTACCACTCAGATCACTCATGTGGATCACTCATGTGGTCAGTGGGTGTAAGACATGGACATTGTTCATTGTTAGTCACTTCTTATATTCGGGCTCTCATACTAAGGATTCATCTCACTTTTATGAGCTCATATCCTGTTTAATTCACCTCACAGGAACTAAACTATGTTCAATATTCATCTGCTGGAGTCATTGTAATGAGTGACAGGATGGTCCTTCTCTCTCAACTTGTCTAGAGTCTGTGAAGTAATGAGTATATTAGATCATGTAACACTAACTGGATTAACTGTGCTGGTTGATGACCTGATGTGTTCATTATTCCGCAGCCAGAGTGAGACAAACATGCTGTAATATGTTCCAGACTCATTACCAGATACCGTAATATGTTCCAGACTCATTAGAATTTTTGTAATATGTTCCAGACTCATTATCAGATACCGTAATATGTTCCAGAATCATTAGAATATATTGTAATATGTTCCAGACTCATTAGAATTTTTGTAATATGTTCCAGACTCATTACCAGATACCGTAATATGTTCCAGAATCATTAGAATATACAGCTCTGGAAAAAATTAAGAGACCACTGCACTTTTTAAGAGACCACTTTTTCTTTCCTTTCCAAAAAAGTCAAAAAGGAAAGTTTTGAGTGAGGAACAGAAGCGTTCAATTTGCAGTGGTCTCTTAATTTTAACCCTTCTGTTCCTCACTCAAAACCTTCCTTTTCGACTTTTTTGGAAGGTTTTGCAGTGGTCTCTTAATTTTTTCCGGAGCTGTATAGTAATATGTTCCAAACTTATTACCAGATATCGTAATATTGCCTAGTCTCATTAAAAGATACCATAATATTTTCCAGATTCATTACAAGATACCAAAATTTGTTCCAGATTAATTATAAGAGGGTGTAATATGTTCCAAACTCATTCTAATATCCAGCAATATGTTCCAGACACATTATAATATATTGTAACATGTAACAAGATACCGTAACATTCAAGACTCATTACAAGATACACTTTAACATGTTCCAAGATGGAGGGGAAAATACATGCTCCAAGATGGAGGGGAAGTTAAAAGGTAAAAACCTTTAGATGGTCATTAATAGCACACTTCACTGAGCTGTGAAGGCTCCTGTTTTCTTCCAGTGGTAGACATTACTGTATACTGTCCAAGATAACAAAGCAGAGTGACAGGAGGATACCAGCGTCTTGGTTTTCATGTGTGTGTGTGTGTGTGTGTGTGTGTTGCCAGCCTCAGCTAGAGTCCCCTTGTTTACTTGGGCGTGATGACCTGTCATTCGCAACATCTTGTTCCATTGTCTTCTGCTTCTCTTCACTTGTCTGTCCATGCCTGAACTCTCCTTCTCTCTCCTTTCTCTTTCACCTTTCTATCCATCTCTCAATCTTACCTTCGGGGGCTTCACCACACCCGGGCTTTCCTGGACGGTTTTTGGTCGGCTCTGTGTGTTTTGTGGGCTGACATTAACACAGATGAGATGGCGCCAATTAAACCATCTATCTGTCTGCCTTTTGCATGTGAAACAAGAACACTGCAGACAGGCTATTCTGTGACATTTTGATCTGGGCCCAACAATTTCCCCACCCAGAAACAACTGACGTGTTTTTGTGAAAAGCCATAAACTGCAGAGGATAAATCCTGTTGGTCTTTAGCTAAATGCTGATTCATTCAGGTGACTACAGGTCCCGCAAGCACCAGAAAGAATCATATGCATTTACTCAACCATGGGCAACCATGGGCATCATTTGACAAAATGTAAAGAACGGAATGTCAGTGACACCAGTCCGAACAGGGGGACTGTAGTCAGAGCGGGCCTCTTCAAGCCATATCTCCATCCCCAAGCGCTGCAGGTCACCATGGACACTGGGGGGGGGGGGGGGGCTTTGAATCAATGGGCTCTAAGGGTGTTTGAGGTTGGTCAACTCCAAAGGGGCTGGAGTGTGCATGTGCATGTGTGTGTATGTATGTGTTCTTGCCGACTTACGTGCTGGTTTGTGAGTGGGTGAGTGTGTGTGTAGTGAGGGACACTGGCAGGCCAAACAACCCCCAGGCTGGCCTTTGAGCTCCACCTCTGACAGCCTTGATAGTTATTGCTCATTGACATTCCATGTTTTCCTTCGGTTTCCTGTAAGATTGATTTCCCAGATATGCTTGAAATATCCCCAGAGCCCTAGAGCAGGGTGACTGGCACCATGGGATTGATGGAGGAGAGGGGAGGTAAAAAAGAGAAAGGGAAAGAGAGAGAAAGGACACAGGACGACACAGAGATGGAGAGAGAGGGAGAAGACAGAGATGGAGAGAGAGGGTGGAGGAGACAGAGATTAAGAGAGTGTGGAAGAGACAGAGATGGAGAGAGAGGTTGGAGGAGACAGAGATTAAGAGAGTGTGGAAGAGACAGAGATGGAGAGAGAGGTTGGAGGAGACAGAGACTAAGAGAGAAAGTGGAGGAGACATAGATGGAGAAAGAGAGGGTGGAGGAGACAGAGTTGGAGAAAGTGGAGCAGATAGAGATGAGAGAGAGAGTGGACGAGACTGAGTTTGAGAGAGGGAGGGGTGGAGGAGACAGATGGAGAAAGGGTGAAGGAGACAGATGGAGAGAGAGAAGGCGAATGAGACAGAGATGGAGAGAGAGAAGGTGAATGAGACAGAGATGGAGAGAGAGGGTGGAGGAGACAGAGATGGAGAAAGAGGATGGAACAGAGAGAGATGGAGAGTGAGGAGGTGGAAAGTGTGGAGGAGAGAGATGGGTAGAAAGGTAGAAAGAAAGAGAGGGGAAGCCAACATGAGAGAAGAGAGAAATGGGCACAAACATTACTCAGAAAATATAGACTAGATGGAAGAATAAATAAGTCAGTAGCAGTTTTAAAAAGTGCACTTGATTATTGGCAATCGGTTCTCCCTACCTCAAAAGAAAAATTGAATTTCCAAACAGACAAATTGGCCTTGACGGGCTTGACTTTCTAACCACTTGACATCCCTTCTGAGGTTGTAAGTGAACAGCTATTGAGACAAATCAGGACCAATGTGGGCACAGGCCTACACCACACATTGAGGCAGCTCAGTGTTGTCCGTGAGGCCAGGGCAGAAACATTTGTCTTGGTGGAATCAGTGCCATGTTAGTAGGACAGGACATAAACCAGAAGTGTTTTAGCTCTGCAGAACGGACATTGGGCAGCTCTGCTATACAAAAACAACAGATTTGACACTTGATTCACTATCTTTTGGACTTCTACTGCACTCTCTGATATCATCCTGTCTCAGAGCGGGTTCGGTAATTGTCCCATGCCTCATAATGAATTGTTTCTCTCTGATTAGGCTCTGTGTTCCCCTGTGGACATTACAGAGTGTTTCACTATCACTGAGCATTTCAGCATACTAGAGTTTGTTATTGAGTTTTTTTTCGGTGGGGGGCATCGCACATTCACATTCTCTCTGTTCTAAACTCTTTAATGCAATTTAACAATTTAACAATGCCACGTATTTTCTTCACGTTTCATTGGGGGTCCCCTGCGTGTGAAATTGCCAGGCCTCGGCACGGTTGACGCGGCGATGCTAAAGTCACCGTAGAGCGCCAGATGTGGGAGGGAGAGCGAAATTAATTGCTTCACATTGTTCAGTGAGTGTGTGCGCACCTTCAGCGAATTAACTGCAGTCGGAGCACTCCGATCACACCCCTCATGGAAATTAGGTAGGAAGCATCTCACTTGCAGCTGAAGTAAATCGCAGGCATTGCTTCCAATTAGCTTATCTGGCCTCTGATTCGCAATGCTTAACTTCACGTTTGACGGCACATAAAAGTGGAGGGTGTTTTTGTTCCAAACACACGGTTAACAACAGGCCTATCTGGGATATTTATCATTCTTCTCCTCGTCTTATTACGGCTTACGCTAACAGTTTCAGAAATATGCAGCCCGGGGTTGCCTATGATGTTGTACAATGGTTTAAGGCCAAAGATTTTTGTTGACTAGAATGGTTTTAACGCCTTTAAAACATAGCCACTTTTCGTAAATGTGACTTTTCGATTACTGTTTCACTCCTAAATATTTAAAACTAGCGGCACGATGTTTTCAATATACAATCAAGTGAGTTTAACTGATGTTCTTTCAATAGGAAATTCCTATTCAAGCACACTTCATTCAGTCCATTATTATAAAAGCAAAAAACCTGAAAAAAAAAAACTTAAAAATGACTGTCCTCTTGTATATGAATAATAGTACTCGTAATGTTATTATCAGAATGTGTCCTCATCCCTGGATTAGGGCCACATTAGACTTGAAGACACTCCGAAAATATCAGCTGATTCATTAAATTGTTGGGTTAAAAGTATTAGCAGAATATGGCGTTGTCTCTATTTAGAGTTGTACATAGAGTAATGGTGGCCCTACAAGAGGCAACCATAAACATTGTGAGAGAACTCACATTTTGCGAATTGTCTGCATAATCATGTGGTGGTGAAAGATTCCACCCCTGTGCTCATTTTACACCAGTTGGCTGTCTGTGCAAACTCTCTACACCACTACCATTCTTGCGTTTTTATCGTATCCTACTCTGTGGCTGTAGCCCAGTATCTGAGAATATGTTGCACAACTTGCGAGGCACATCATAGCACCCCACTGCAAAAGATACAAGGAAAATGTCTAGCGTGTTAGAAAAGTAACCAGGACCTAACACGAGGGCCCACAATATGTGACCCTGTGACGTCTCGGTGAGAGCCTAAGACATTAGAATATACCCAGAATGTGTTGCGGATCCCTAAACGTGGTTAAATCTCAGTTTAAAAATTGTGTAATACATGGCCAGCTTAAAGATGTCACATCGAGGCAGGATCGAGACAGAAGGCCGGTGCATTCGCTGATCAGTGATCACAGATGACTTCACAACATCATTTGTCATTATTGAAGGATACAGACATCCAGTAGAGTTTGTGTAGTAATTCTACAAGCATATTACTCTGTAAGTTCAGTAAATTCTGTTGTTAAGAACAGACCACAGACCCAGACATGGCAGCTATGACAGCATATAGGCCCGGACAGACCACTGCCAACGTAATCTGTGTGGCATGTGGAAGATGTGACAGGGCCTGTTATGACCTCTGACCCTGCTGCATCCACACTCTCCACTATTACACACTCATAAAAGCATACTCCTCCCCCTTCACCTGCCCCTTCCCTTAGTTTGGGGGGTGGGTGGGTGGGGGGGGGGGTTGATGATGGAGAGATTGTAGTGGGGGGGTACTCTCCCCCCCGGAGGCTCTCCGCTGAAGCATGGTGACCCAGCTTGTCGCCCGGTGACCTGTGAGAGGGACATTATGAAGTGTGAGTGGCTGTCACCCTAACCGCCTGTGACAGTGCCGCTCCCGGCACAGCTGTGCCAGCCTGCCCCAGCCAGGGACCGAAAGAGGGGGGGGGGCACAGGGAGGGAGGGACTGAGATAGTATGGAAGGAGGAAAGAGAGAGGGGAGCAGATGGGAGTGATGGAAGAACAGCGGATTGTTTTGGGGGTGCCATGCAAGAGTGATGGGAGGATTACAGGAACTACAAGGGGTGACTCCACTCAGCCCAGGCCTTAGGTAAAGCCCTCTGATCCTTCTAATCAAAGCCAGCACCCCCCTGCAGGCCCTTGGAGCGGAAGGGACAGAGGGGACCAGCTGGAACCCACCAGGGCATGTATCCCATGTAATCATGTTCACGGCATTTCATCATTTAACATGCTTTTTATACAGCGCAAAACATATGTAGGCTTCATTTTCATTTTCTCTGTCTTTCATCCTCTCATTTCCCTTGTCTTACTCTCACCCTCTCACTTCCCCTGCCTTACTGTCTACCTCTTGTCTAATTATCGGTGTGGATGAGCCCTGCTTTATCTTGTTCTTCTTGTGAATTACCTCTCTCCCCTGTTCCTTCTCTCGGGGTCAGAGATCTTTGACACATCTAAGCCCTCGTTACGAACCTCGTTAGAATCATTAGCTCTTGTTCTCGTCTCAGAGAATGGACGGATGATGACCTAATCCTATAAGGACCATCAGCTCCTCTCTTCTCCCCTCAACCCCTTACTCTTTTCAGCCAACTTTCATGCATTCATGAAAGACTCTCCTCCTGGCCTTCCTCACAAACCTCTGACAAAGAAAAACTGTCTGCATACAGGAGCTGATGGCCAAATGAGGAGCAGGCTAAGTGAATATGGTTTTACTAGAGATGGTGCCCCTCAGCCTTTCTCTATGTCAGAGCGACAGCCTTCTATTTGATGTGAGAATCATGTCACTGGGTTGGGGCATATTTGATGGTCACTATTGATCTCCTGTGCTTCTGTATGAGGTAAATAAAACACATTTTATATTCAGAAACAAAGTGGACATCGTCAGCGTCTTTTTTCATTTAATCACATCTTTTGCAGCACAGAAATGCATGACACAAAAATACAGTGGAATCCAGAGCTGATACATGGGACACCAACTCCTTCTCAAGTCACTGTCTCTCAATCAATCAATCAATCAAATTTATTTATAAAGCCCTTTTTACATCAGCAGTTGTCACAAAGTGCTTTTACAAAACACCTGGCTTAAACCCCAAGGAGCAAACAACAGTAGTGTTGAATTTCAGTGGCTAGGAAAAACTCCCTAAGAAGGCCGAAATTTAGGAAGAAACCTAGAGAGGACCCAGGCTCAGAGGGGTGACCAGTCCTCTTCTGGCTGTACCGGGTAAACATATTAAGAGTACAATTGTAATAATTAATAAGTGCACGTGGGCTGAGTCCAGA
>JACXGI010004852.1:0-26098 GCA_016801175.1 Esox masquinongy
TATGTATGCTGGCTGATTCAGAGCTGTTTTGACCTCGTAGATATGTATATGTATAAGGCTGCTGCATTATTGCTTAGTCACAGTATATTCAGTGATCACCATATACTGTTTTAAAATGTGTTTGCATGTATGTGTGTATCTATATGACCATCTGAAAAATCCTTGTAACCACAGAGTAATCATGTTATACACTGACACCCAGTGTAAGTATTTGTTTTAGAAGAAGGAAAGTGTTTCAGTACTATGGACAGTTAAAAAAAGGAATTCAGAAATCTGCTGTGGAGACTGGGGGGTATGGACTGCAGACATTTCAGTTAAATTCCTTTGTGCATCCCAATTGTCATGCTGTTCCACATGTCGTGCACTACTTCAAACCAGGGCTGATAGGAATAGTTAGAAGTATTGCACTGTGGAAGAGGGTCTTGTTTGGACCTGCATGTGTAGTCACCTGACAGAGAGTCACTGGACTTGGTCCCTGTGGAATGGAACAGGAGGTGGGGCCTAGCTGCGTGTGAATGACGAAGGTCAGTTTGGGAGGTGAGAATGCTCCATTCTGTGTGCCTGTGTGTGTGTGTGTGTGTGTGTGTGTGTGTGTGTGTGTGTGTGCATAACTGGATTCACACTCTGTGATTGAGAATGGGGGGATGACAAGAGGGCAAAGAGAGGAGTATGGAGTGAAAAGATGGAAGGGAAAGCCAAAGGAGTGAGATGACCTCATACATCTCTGTAACTCTGAGAGTGATTTCCAGAGAGTGGCAAGGGGATCAACAAAGTCATTAACTTTGGGACATACTGATGACTGGAAAGACAAAGTTCATGTTTTACTTTTAAATAATAAAATTAATAAAATTATATTCCAGTGAACAAATCTGTTTGTTACAAACCTCAGTAACCTTTAAAAGTATGGACCACTGACTGAAGCTGTCCAGAGCTAAATTGTACCCCCGCTACTAACACTAATTCCTAATATTAAACCTCATCCTAACCCTAACCTTAACCTTTTCTTTAACCCTTACATTTACACCTATTCCAACCCTAACCTTGAAGGTTAACCTTAGCAAGCATTTACTTTGTTTTTAATATTTTTTTGATAAGATGACTATCAAATAGTCATTTTGACTTAAGGCGTAAATAAAGTGTAAACGTAGTTTGCATCAGCTATGACCAAATTTTATGTTTTGATGCAAGTTGTTTTTTGTGTAATGTTTTTGGAGAGCCTTGGTGCATTTGCTGACAGAATGTGCAATTTGCTAATGCAAAATTTAATTCCTAAAATGTAATTTGCTAATACAAAAATTTAATTATCATTAAATTGATAATGCATGCACAATGAGCTGTCTACCTGCGCCTGAGCTCCTTCCCCTTTGCCCTCTTAGTGCCCATATTGGGGGGGAGGTATTATATTTTATACCACTGTTGTGGTTCTGAGCCCAATGGGTTGCAATTAAGTAGCTAATATTCAATACAAGGCATTGAAGATATATTGAAATCAGCAGAAAAAATTCTACAACTTCAATAGTCCACCCCCATTTCCTTCATGTCAGTCATGTTGAATAGGCCCTTTAACTAGTTTGCCCTTTGGATGAGTGTGTTATTATTGAAATATAGCACCAAAAATGTTCTTGTTCTCTACAGAGGCATGTTATCCATTTCAAGAAACAAATTCTGAAAGTCGATATTTTTTCCAAGTCCTGTCCCTGATTAATGTTTGTAGATAAACATATCAAAGTCGCCTTGCTTTGAAGTAACATATCCTACGCCTTTATCCTTCATACGTTGAATAAGGGAATACATATATATATGTATCCACCAGGAGAGGTCCTGGATGCGAAGGCCTCTGTGTGAGCTCCACTCTAACCACAATATAGCCTAAACAGCCAGGCGTTGTAAAGCTTACAAGAGTGATTAAGGACATAATCAGATGCCTCGACATCCAGCAGCTGTGTAGATGGAATGGCAGTTATCTTGCCTAATAGCAGATAGTAAGACCATGGTATTTGAGATAAGCAACCTAGTTTTGGTTCAGAAGGACGTGCCACCCCAGTCGAATGGACCAATTTGGAAGAATACATATTTTTCCTGTGTAGCGCTGTTCCTTGACTCAGTCCAGAGACTGCTATTATTATTTAATTTATAATTAATAATAACATTTATTTATTTTAACACATTTTTACCCTTTTTCTCCTATCCATGTTTAGTGAACTCCTTTTCACACTTTTGGCCTTGCCTCATGACAGGAACAACTGATGAGGCATAAGGGTCTTGTCTGACATAAACCCCACCAACCCTGGATGGTGAGGAGTACTTTTGCCTCATCATGTGCCAGACCCCAGGGCTTTATCGGTATGGCGCAGCTTGGACTGCTGTCCGCTGTGGGGCAGTTAGATACTGCTGGACCATTTTTTGCTGCCCCCGAATGTGTGTCTGAAATAGGTTGTGAAGCTCAGCAATAGCCCTTGTGGATTTTAACGTGATACGGATAGAAGTACAGTATCGATACCATGATTTCTGTTACATTTGTGGAACAAATCTCATTCTGGTCATGGTACTGTGGAAGTGTTTGACATTAGTGACAGATCATTGCCGCCTTTAGGACACACAAAAACATGGACACACACACACACACACACACACACACACACACACACATATCGGGTTAACACGCTGGGGCAGTCCCCCAATCATCGTTATCACCTGTGACAAACCCCACCAGCACCCAATCAATATACTACTCTCCTGTGGAAAACGGATTAATGCAACCGCCCAACCATAGTGTTTGAGTCGTGTGTGTGTGTGTGCGTGTGCGTGTGCGTGTGTGTGTGCGTGTGTGTGTGTGTGTGCGTGTGTTGTAGTCTGTGTGCCTGTGAGTCTGCAGTGTCAGAAGGCAATTGCACAAAAAGAAAGATAGTAAAAAAAGAGAGAAAGAAAGAAAAAATTATAGAAATAATAAAAATATAAAAGAAGAGAAAGATAAAAGAAGACAGATAGATAGGAAGTCAGAAAGAGGAAAGAGAAGGAGAAAAAGATAAAGAAAGAACAAGCAGAGGTGGGCAGGCTTGATAGAGAATGTTGGAGTGGAATAGTGAGTGGGAGATGTCTGCAGTTCCGTACAGGCAGGCGGGAGATCCAGAACTCAGCCAGTTTCTCCTGGGGGAGACTTCACAGCTACGTTCATACAACTCAGAGGGGAGGGTAAGTTTGAGCTAACTTTGTTTGTCTTGGGCTAAATGAACTCCCCCTCACCACGATAGCTCGGAGAGGTTTTATTTAATGGGTTTTAATGGATAGGTTTTATTTGATTACTTTTAATGGGACTTTTCTGTGTATTTATCAAATATTCCTCACAGAGTTGTGAGCGAGGTAGTGTTTTTCGAAGCTGGTTGTTTTTCCTCATAACGTTCTTTTTTTTACTTTATTAATTCAGGCCCTAACATTCTTACCGTTTACATTGATGTCATTTTGCAGATACATTTTGCAGAGACCTCCATACTTTGTTGCTCTAAGCAACTAGATGAAACTTGTCATTTGGCAACATTGACAAGTTGTTCATATTCCAACCCTAAACCTTATACTGAAAACAACATCCACACTGAGCTCAAGGTCAGAGCTGCTTCTTTCATGGAGCTGGACACAAATCTGGTCGCTTACAAGAAATCCATTACAATGTCCAAAAAGTCATCGAGTCGATACAGAACTGAAGGCTGAATCCGTTTTTTACAAGGTTCTGTTGGTCGGCAGATGTGGCAAGGCAGATATTCATCTGTGAGCTGACCAGCAAAAACAAGCTATATGCCTTCTAGATTTCTTCAATGTATCTTCACAGGTTAAATTTTGGACATAATACCAGGGCTCCTACTATAATCATGTGCAGATAGGCTGGCGGAGGTCTTCAAAGACATCTTCAATATCAACCCACTAAGCAGGTTGTAGTACCATCTTGCTTCTATCAGCTCCTGTAGCCTCTGTGACATAGGAACACAAGCAACCAGCCCGAATGACTATCACCCAGTTATACTGGCATCGCTCGCTGTGTAATGCACATAAACGCCATCATCCCAGACAGTCACCCTGGTCCGTATACCGCCCCCAACAGATCCACAGAACTACCGTGACACACACCCAGACAGTTGAAGAAAATACGTCAGCACCTCTTCCCCCTTACAGGTCTGAAGAGAATTAGCGTCAGCCCTCAGAACCTAAAAAGATCTTCACAGGCTGTGTCACCGCTTGGTGTGGCAACTGCACCAGAGGGTGGTGCGAACGGCCAAGTTCCTCACCAGGGCCAAGCTCTCTGTTGTCCTCTACAGCAGGCGGTGTCCTGTTCAAATGTGCTAAGAAGCAGAACAGCTTGGCGAGATATGCATCAGAGACAAGCATCAGGACATTTCCCAAACCCGTTGAGGCAAGGCCATTATCCTACATTGGCATTAATATATTGGGGAAAAAACTTGGGGGAAATGCCTTACTAGTGGTTTATTACAGACCCTTAAAATAAAGTGTTAACATATTTCCTTAGTCACCCAAGTATGACCCCCAGCCATCTCACAATTGAGTTTTAGCCCTGAACTAGCCTACCAAAGGGCCTGATAATTGGTTGACAAACACCACATATCATAGTTGCAATACACAATTGTATTATATTGGTATATTCACAAGTCATTTGAATTATTGTTATGTTCACAAGTCATTTGACTTGAGCCTAATATAGGACATGCAGTATAACGCCAATGGTCCCAGAACTAAACAGCTGAATCTCTTTATTAGACTTCCTGAACCCCTCTCTTCCTTCTCCATAATTGTTTTAGTCTACCTGTTTTGTCGTCCTCTTCTTCCTCCCACTCAAACCTTAGAATTTTTCTGCCTGTTGATGTTGCATCTGTGTACAGTCTCACTCTTCTCCTGATGTCTTTGAAGCCTTCTGTTTAAGCCCTAACGCTGTGGTTGCCTCCACCGTCCACTCCCACCTCACTACCCCTTCCAGGACTTTGTCACTCGTTATCTGACGGTTCAATCGCTCGTACACCCCATGCAAGGACCCCCGCCCCTCCAGCCAGCATGTTTTCATAGCTACCCTCCTGTACTGTATAAGGTCTCATTATTATAATTCCTGGATACCACAGATGCTAGTTACAGTAGATGCTGCAGGATGTTGTTCATTATAGAGACAGAGTTGGGCCACTGTGGCCAGAACCAGAGCCAACAGGTGATGAGCACCTGTCCAGTGTTAGGTGATTAGCCCCTGTCCAGGGTCAGATGCCAGTTGTGGTCAGACATGCAGTGATTATGTCCCTCCTAGACAATACTAGCTTCTGACCTTCTTTCCTTCCTGGCTCCCGTAGAAAATATTAATCCAAATGTGATTCCAATGTGAAACTAGTCTGTTGTTCCTGGAACAGGACCTATTAAAAGGCAGCGCTGGTGTGGGCATAAAGCATCTTCTCTGGTCACGTGGCTGGTAATGGATAGGGACCCTATGTTTTATCTGATGACACAATCTGACCGCGGGGAGAACTCTGAACCCACAGTCAAGAAAAGGGTGGTAATGCTACTGGAATGTCCGCCAGGCATTATGTACGTGAATTTAGTGAGGGAAGCTTTAGCTACCACAGTGTGACACTGCCCTTGGCTTAGGTCTCATTCTAACAGGAAGCTACTGACTCCCGACGGCCAATAAATTAGCTGAATCCGTGTGGTGTGAGGATTTAGACACTGATCAGCGACTGACTGGAGCACAAATTGGCGTTAGTGATGTACGATCTGTTGGACTGAGAGAGTGTGAGCAATTAGGAGGCGGGGATACTGTCACAGGCAAACCATTTGCAAACGCAGATCTTGTAACTGACATCACTAAACCACCTGTTGCATTGCAATATCAGATATTCCATACAGGTACAGAACTTGCCGTGGATATGACATCTTAGTAATAGCCTCACAGGTACCAATAGGTAAGTTGGGTGATAAGTACCTGTTTTGTGTCATTTGGACTGGTCTTCTTGAAACTTTTGGGAACGTTAGGGTCCCAATTTGGAGTCCTTTAGGGGCGTTTCGTGTAGGACACCAATGTGTTTGTCCGATGCCTACAAAACCTCATCCCCAAATTGGAGCATTGTGAGGATCATGCAGAGAAATCCACAGACCTACTCACTCCGTGTTCCGATTGGCTTTGGTCCCCCTTCACATTCACCCCCCCTCCACCTGCATGTCTATAATATGGTATGATTGTCCACTGCAATAGCCCATCCGTGACAAGGGCCTCCAGGTATTCCAAGATGAATTATTGCACAAGACTATTGTACGGCACCATTATGTTCCTTGTTTGTGTCCCGCCTGCTAGCTTGCATGATTCCTGTCGTTCTCCTTTTTAGTGCCCATGACATCCACTGACTGGAGGTTTTTGGTTTGTTGATCCATTTTCTGTTAACCCAGGACACTGTCATGTGGGAAAAGCCCAAGAGGGTGGCCATTTCTGAGATATTGGAACAGGCATGCCTGGCACCAGCAATCATTCTGTACCACACTTAAAGTGTAGTAAATGTATTACAGAGGTAGCACATCTCAATCAACTTTACTAACTACTAATTATCAGGCCTAATTGATTCATATGACCTAGTTGCGGGCTACATCGAATTTGAGACGTCAGGGGGTTCCCCAGGAAAGGTCTGAGCCACTATCTTACTTCACTTGGGGAGAAAACGTTATTGTTTCCCAGACATTCCTTCCCCAAATATATGGAAATATATTTAAATTAAACTGAAATGTATTTAATTATATTAGGTGGACATATTTATAAAATATGTTAAACATATTTAAAAATATTATAATGGCCAATCTTCTATTTTAAACATATTTTTGTAAATATATTTAAATATAAGGCATTTATTCATCAGCAATTAGCATATATGTGCATTGAGGCAACGGTCATGCCGCTGCTGCATGCATGTATATGCTAATTTAACACTTCCTGTTACTCCTCTGTCTCCATCTTGGCTCCAGACCCTACAGTTTCCACCACTTTTTATACACAGTACTAGCTAAAAGTTTGGACACACTTTTGACTGATACTGTGCATGCAAATATATATGTAAAAAAGAGCATTCCAATAAACTGTTTTTGCGTATGGGACTCAGTCTGACTGTGTTATTTATTCGTTTGTTGCTTCACGTTTGTGACGAGACAACTTCGGGAAAAAAACTGTCAACTCTCGTCACCTAACTGTTGCTCTCCTCCGTGCGTCTGCACTCCTTACCATGGAAACAGGGGGTTTGGGAGGAGGCCCGGCGGGCAGGCAATGGAGAGGGCTGATGGAAGCCTGTCCCTAGGAGACAGATGGCACAGGGCTCCTGTCTGTGCCAGGCTGTGGAAGGTTCTGGAAGCTCTCCATGTGCTGGATAGCGGGTAACTGGTGCCCGGGGCGACCGTGGGCGTCACTCTGCTCTGCAGCTCCTCGGGCCCAGGAGCTCTGCTTCCCCCGCCCCATCTGTTATCCCACACACACACGCATAAACACACACATACTGTACACGTGCACACCACAAACGCACGCACATGCTCGTCAGAGACCAATCCCCATTACCAAACAAGCCCGTGGTGGGTCTAATCCTCATCTGATGGGATCAACCCCTCAATCCCCGCTTTGTGCAGTCTCCTAGTGTTGCCTAAAATTGTGTTCTAGAATGCCATCCCACTAAGACTTATTTAGCCCCTGATAAGAATCCCACCTTTACCACAGCAGCCTATTTCAAATGCTGAACTTGATTAAAATGGGGCGGTACTACCAGAACTGGTCCAATCAGATCACAGATGTTCATTTTCTCATGGCAAAAACAAAAACAAAACCACTGAGCACGACCCTGAAAACAGACTCTAGATGCACTATGTCCTTCCCCTGTGGAAGCAGTGGAGGATAGCGGAGGGAGTACCAGTGGTGGAAACTGTAGGGTTCAGAGTCCAGACGGAGACGGAGGAGTAACAGGAAGTCTCCGTGCCGTTGGATCAGAACAACAGACCAGAATGGCGGCCATAAGGCAGACACGTCTGAGCATGACTAGGCTGTGTCTGTCCCAGCCCTGCTGACTACCGTCTCATGACCACGGGCCAATACACATTATTTAAATGCTCCGTTTATATTTAGCCTTGTTGGTCAAATTTGCATTTGCATATTAATGTTATGCAAAACACGATTGTTGCGTCTACAGATGATGAGATGGCTCTAGTTACATTCGGGACGCCTCCCCAGAATGTGAACATGCCCCCCGCCCCACCCCACCATGGTTTTTGTATACCACTGACGGATGCGGGTGGTGAGTTGTTGCCACTTTCAATTTCATAGACAGAGCTGTGGATAAATGTGGATGAGGGGAAGCCAACTTAGACTATTGAGATGCACCCCAGCGATTCCCAGTCAATGATTGATACAGGAAGCTTGTTAATAAGCTACATACTACACTGCTCTGACAGTTACAATGGAAATTAAAAGTAAAATGCACAAAGTAGTAGTTAACAGGTGCCCAACTATTTATGATCAGAGGAAGCCATTCCAAAATATCTCAGTCTTGGATCCGAGCTTCAGACTGGCACGGTGCAGTACCAATGGCAAGGCTGTCATTACTGCAGACATCAGTGATCGGTGACACAAAGAGAGCCCCCCATCACCACCTAATTGGACACGCTGGGTCGGTTCATGGAATAAACAAGCACAGCTGCTCGTAAGAACAAAGAAAATGATTTGACGACATTAATAATGTTTAATACAAAAAAATACATTTTTAACCTATTATAACTATCTTAGGAAATGCCATTGTTAACCACTATCATACCTTTTAAAGTTATTAATACTTTATTAAAAAATAGTTTTTTAATAAAAAAAACTTTATTAAAAAAAATAAACCATTATTTATAACATGTAATTACTATCTTATTCAATCATTATCTTACCATTATTAAACCTTTATAACCTGCTATTAAACCCTGGGTGCAGTTCCAGCATTTCACAGGTCCATGTTACATTTCCAGGAATAGGGAAGCAAAAATAATTGAAAATGTGCAAAGTGCACATGACGTTACCTATCCCAGACCAGTCTCTGATCTTGATGACGTTACCTAACCCAGACCAGTCTCTGATGGTGATGACATTACCTATCCCAGACCAGTCTCTGATGGTGATGACATTACCTATCCCAGACCAGTCTCTGATGGTGATGACATTACCTATCCCACACCAGTCTCTGATGGTGATGACATTACCTATCCCACAACAGTCTCTGATGGTGATGACGTTACCTATCCCACACAAGTCTCTGAAGGTGATGACGTTACCTATCCCAGACCAGTCTCTGATGGTGATGACGTAACCTATCCCAGTCCAGTCTCTGATGGTGATGACGTTACCTATCCCAGACCAGTCTCTGATGGTGATGACGTAACCTATCCCAGACCAGTCTCTGATGGTGATGACGTAACCTATCCCAGACCAGTCTCTGATGGTGATGACGTAACCTATCCCAGACCAGTCTCTGATGGTGATGACGTAACCTATCCCAGACCAGTCTCTGATGGTGATGACGTTACCTATCCCACACCAGTCTCTGATGGTGATGACACAGCTGGTCCGGACTCTAACACTGCTTTTACAGCCTTCTGCCTGAACGGTAGTTAGAAAAACATTAGACCTTAAATATTAATGTTGTAATATGGCATTGTTGGACTGCTCACTGAGCTGTGATCTCCAGGCCTGCTGGTTCTATTTGTCACACTCCAGAAAGCACGCTCCTAAAGGCAAGAAGAAAAAAAAAATCTGGAAAAAAAACACCCACGAAGACTTGGGAGCCTCAATGACCCAGTTTTATTTGCATTTCTTTAAAATGCCTTAAATGCTGTAGTATAATAACCAGAGGCTTGTTTTGGTTGCGTAACCCAAAACCCACAGCCATTGTAGATAAAACAAGGAGATAGATGAACGAGGCCCTTTGTACCGTTATTTCTGTGAATAACTCAGAGCAACAGATGGCAGAGGGAGAGAGAGCAGCAACACGTTTATTTTCTCTGTCCTTGATATCCACACTAATTCCGCCTAATTGGGTCCCCATCATAGCCCACATATTTCAGTTAGATTTTGATGTCCATCCAACAGGAGATGTTTTCATCTCTTTGTCACTTCCCTGAGACAAGATCCTTAATTGGCGTTTGGATTCAACTGTTTTCTTTAAGACATCTTATTGTGAAGCATGGATAATATGCACGACAAGGTCATTAAAGAAATGGAATGATGAATGTGTGGAGGATGATGTCATAAATTTTGTCCGCATCCTGTCCGTCAATGTAAAATACCACGATTGCTTCATGTCTGCTCTCAGTCAATTCCTCATTTTTTTTCTCTCTCAGTCCAACCCAGGAGCCCTCTTTCAATCCCCTCCACACCAGCTTTCCCAATAAAACAAAAGCGCTCACTGTAGTGTTTTTTTAAGAAACACACAAAACCACTCCACCCAACCCCCCCCCACACACATACATGGTTCTGTACTGTATATTAATTTGATCCCCCACCGCATCCCAACCCTATCCGGCTCTCTGGCTGTCTCCGCTCCGCTCTGCTCTATCTTACTCTGCCTTCTCTCTGGATGTCTGTAATGTATGAAGTTAACCTTGGATACGCCCTGTGGCGCTCCAGCTGAAGAAAGAAGGGCTGCCATTGATGTGATGTGCACCGTCCTCTGAGTCTGCTCTGCTCTGCAGGGTATTAGATGAGAGGGTGTGGAGACGAGGCAGCCGTTGATACTCGAACAGGAAGTTCAACCTGAGAGAGATTGGGGGTTAGGAAAAGTCTGTGGGCACATAATGTGAGGTAATTTTGTATAGGTGTGTGTATGTATGAGCCATGCTTATGTGAGACTGTCAGTCCCCACAAGTTTTTTGGCAGGTCGTCACTCCGGGAAAATGCAATATCTGGCTCAGTCGTCAGATTTGGGGAAACACTTTTAATTGGGTCTAGTGTTAAAATTGGGTTTACTTGTCTTGTTTAGACATTAGGTTAGGTTTAGGGTTAGGAGTTAATACTAGGTTAAGTTAAAATATAAAAAATAAAAAATATCATTTGAGGTTACGGTTAGCATTTGGGTAAGTGCTAGACTTAGGGAATATGCAACACGGATTTCTTGCTCAAGGTTAGGTCTCAGGTCCCCACAATGATAGAAAGACTTGTGTGTGTGTATGTGTGTGTGTTTCACATTATGTCCTAACATAACGTCAAAGCCAAAGAACTGCCTGATCAGATATGTAAAGAAATGCAAATATGGGAGCAGGGCTGGGACGGGGGCCACCTGGCATGACTGTTAAAAGTACTGCAGCTACTCCACAGAGAGGTCGGGGGGACGTGGGGAGGTCAGTGATGTGATTCCCATCGATCCCGGGCCCCCCTGACTAGTGTTCAGTGATTTCCTGTCCCTGGCAGAAATATTGTGCTTGTTAATCCATCTGAGTCCGGGCACCATAGGGTTAGGGGAGAGCAGGGGGGAGGAGACGGAGGGAGGGAGGGAGGTAAGCGGGCTGCTAAGAGGCAGAGTGGGTAGATAGGGAGGGGTTGGGGAGGGGGCAGGTCGACGCTAACTTGATGCTAATGAGCCCTCGCTAATCAATGTGTGCTTAATCAGCCTTTCAGCGCAGAGTGGCTAAGGGGAGGGATGGAGGAGGGAGGGAGGGAGGGAGGGATGGAAGCGGAATGGAGGGATGAATGAGGGATGAGGTGAGTAAGAGGGAGGAGGAGTTCATGAGAAAGTGCAGGCCTTGAACCCTCAGATTCACACTGTGATTAATTTTTTTCTTTTTTCATGAGAATGATCATCTTAAAAGCAACCAGTTTCTTTCCCCTCCAGCCCAGATGTTTTGCCACAGTCTTACAACTTGATAAAAGGTTAATTTAGGTCTCATCCCATTAATTAATATTCCAATTAGACAGAATGTACTGCAGCATGATGATGTCATTATTCGGTGGTCAGTGAACAGGTCAATCAATAGTCATTAGCCAATAGATTGTCAGGGGCAGGAAAACCAATGAAAATTAAGAGCTGAGTGATCACATTTAAAATGTCACACACACAGACACAAACACTTCACTGTAATTCTTCTTCTCTCATCCAAGTGCAGTCTTTATTTTCCAGTGGTAAACTCCAGTCCCGGAGGACCCAAAACACTTCTGGTAGTCATCCTTTCCTTCAGGGACAATCTGGCAGTTAGTAACAAAAAACACAGAAGTGTTTCAGCCCTTCAGGACTCAAGTTGCTTACTCCATTCCATGACTTTATCTCCGAAAAGTCCCCCTAAGGACATGGATGAAGGGTAAGTCAATAAATGAATGCGGGGTACCAGTGACACACTCTTATCTAAGTCCTGTGTCACATCATCTGTCCCAGGGCCTTCCAGCGAGACCCTGAGTGAGGTCAGTCCTGCTCCTGCTCTCACTCCGCAGGCTCCCAGTGGAAGCAGGATCCAATGTGACCTCAGTGCTTGTCGACAGAGCAGCCGGGGGAACTGCTCCTCCCTACCTTCAGACGATGCTGAAACCCTGCACCCCGACCCGGGTTCTGGTCTCACATAACTACCTTCAGATGGTGTTGAAACCCTGCACCCCGACCCGGACTCTGGTCTCACATGACTACCTTCAGATGGTGTTGAAACCCTGCACCCCGACCCGGACTCTGGTCTCACATGATTACCTTCAGACGATGCTGAAACCCTGCGCCCTGACCCGGTCTCTGGTCTTACATGACTAAGGTTAGGTACAGCAGGTCTGACTCCTGGCCTCTAATCTTAATGTATTTGTTTATCAACTTGTATTATTTCCCTGTAGTCTCTGATTTGCCTGGCTGTGTTTTCCTTGGGGATGGTTCCACTAGGCTGCATTTTAATCGTGTTCTTTACCCATTCAGAAAAAGGCCACAACTCAATCAGTTTCCAGTCCTTGGGAACAGCAGCCTGTAAAAAATGACTCCAAACCCGGAGTTGACAGCCTAGAGATGGGAAGAGTGGAATTAATCTTCCAAAAAGATCTGGAATAAAAAAAAGAAAAAATAAACTCAAAAACTGGCAAGAGGACGCTCGTACGTCCATGTGTATCGTAAGTACACACCCACTTAACACAGTCCTGTACCTTACGCACACAAACACACACACAAATTCATTCTCCCTCTCACACATACAAACACTCATGCATTCTCTCGCTCACACACACACAGAAACACACCCTTTTACAAATCCTAACCCTAAATCTTACCCTAACCTTAACCCTAACCTTAACTTCAACCTCTTACCTTAATCTCAATAACATAATATTTATGCCTAAACTTAACCAGGCACTAATGCCTAAAGCTAAGCCTAAAACAAACCAAGAATGCCTAACCCTAACTCTAATTCTAACCCTAGCCCCAATTGTAAATGTTGCTCTAAATCTAACATACCAAAAAATTGTCTTTTCAAATTTGGGACAGAAAAAAAAAATGTTTTATTTAATTACAGTTTGGGGACATTTCTGTCCTCTTAAAACTATGTTAGAAACAAACAAATAGGTTCAATTCTTTCATTCTCACACACAGTAACACAAACACACATGTTCATTCTCTACTCCTCACAAACACAAACACACACCTTCATTTTCTCCTTCTCACACACATTAACACACACACACACACACACACACATGTTCATTCTCTCCTTCACACACACACACACCTTCATTTTCTCCTTCTCACACACACACACACACACAAACACACGCACACACACATTCATTCTCTACTTCACACACGTTCATTCTCTCCTTCACACACACACAACTTAATTTTCTCCTTCTCGCACACACACACACACATGTTCGTTCTCTCCTTCTCACACACACACACACACACACGCGCACACACACACACACACATTCATTCTCTCCTTCTCACACACACACACACACACATTCTGTGCCACTGCAGTGGTCTGTGGGTTTCCATCAGGGCTGGGCCTTTGAGGAACGGGATCAGTCCACATTAGGCTCTAATCTGTTATCGCCCCAGGCATCCAGGGGACAGGGGGAAGGGCAGTATATGAGCTGATCCCAGAACAGCTAGAGAAATGGTTCTGATTCAGGTGTTAATATTCTACAGCAGGTCAACAGGAACAGAACCCCTGATTAAAGTGACTAGCTCAACACTGCTTGCAGCAATGACATCCATTATATGGTTTCTCTCTTCTGCTAAACCGGACTGACAGGAAGTAGGAGAGAACAGGTGCATAAATGTGGTTGGGCATCTGCAGTTGTGTGTTGTTATATCAGTACCCGACAGCCACTCACAGTTTTTCCACAGCTGCTACACACATTTACAGAATGTGTACAACGTTTTCTCAGAACTATGAACACACTTCTCGAAACTCATTACATATTGACCAAACGCCAGGCTTCTGGGGTTGACATTTTATACAGTATGAATGCGATTCTCAAGTTCATGTAATTTTTCTGTACTGTCCTGCGTACTGTCCAAACAGATTCATAGTACAGAAAACAGGGTGGTCAGCGCTGTAGTCAGATCAGTTTATAGTACGTAACTTATTTCTCAAGGTCTGGACAATTGATGCAACAGTGAAATGTCTCATTTTGGCAGTACTCTTAGCCCAGTTTCCGTCATTGTCATATGATGTCTGAGAACATGGTCAAGCACAGAGTCAGAAATGTCATTGGAGACTCACTCTCTCTCTCTCTCTCTCTCTCTCTCTCTCTCTCTCTCATTCATGCCACAATCTAGACTTCTTGTTGACTAATTATGCTTGTTTATGTTTACACCTCAACAACTGTTTGTTGATACTGTTACAATTGTGATGGGTTGTTTAGTGAATGGCAGTGTTTCTGCATAAAAACATGGTGACTATTCATACAAAGACATATTTGCAGAGATTCGTGCTAATGGGTTGGGGTAATTACACCTGCCAAAAATAGGTGTATACTGTTCAAAAAACAACTTTTAGTGTTTTAGCGATTGTGAAACACTGTTATTCAGCTAAAACAGTGACTGTTCGTTAGTCTAACCAGCGATTGTAAGTTTCAGTACAGAGCAGAAACAAAGGGCCTGAGCTCCGATGCCACCACGTACATGCATCCAGTACCTGTCTGAGTTCATATCCCTGCCAAGCATTGTGGCGGCTAACACAGTACTCACAACCAAAGTGTTTAAGGTTGCCATTCCAATCTGGAAAGGGAAGAAAGAAAGAGATGTCAGACTGAGCAGATGAATGGAGGGAGAAAGAAACTGCTAAGATCCCAGCCAGAATCTCAGGTCTTTGAAGAGGCAGCTGGATACACACACACAGCTGCAGTTTACCCATCGTGAATCCAGGGAGGTAACACAAGATCTAAGGCGTCATTCAACGTTCGTGCAGGTCCACGGGGAGGACTTCAACACCAGCACTAGGGGCTAAGGTGAACACGATTAAGCTTGTGGCTTGGAGACTTGGGTACAGAGATGGTAGGCGGGCATAAAAAAACAAGAAACACAAGCTAAACCTCAAGGTCATCCAACAACATTTATATAGATGTCATCAAGGGCACATGTATGTGCATCTATAGATCTGTTTGAGTGATTCAATTGGGCACACGGTCAGAGACTTGTGTCATCAATTAACCCATGTTATAACCCAGACATCACTGGCACAGTGTATTATCACACACACACACACACACACACACACACAATTCCAGTCCCGATCCCACACTCCCTTAAACGCACTAACACAACGACGGTCTATAGTACCATAATTTGTTAGTTTTCCATATCTTCAGTCTTATCCTCATTTAAAAACACTCCACATAATGATGTTCCTCAAGTCATTTGTCTCTAAGGCCTGCCTGATTAAAATACCAAACATTCAATAAGTGTTGAGAACATCTGATGAGAGAACATCGTTACTGATGGACAGACGGCTGTGTGAAGAACTACAGGAGCCAAGCTCTGAGACGTGTAAGAAAAAGAGAGCCTAGTCATCATTAGCGAGTGTCCACACACACACACACACACAAACATACACACACACACCTCCTTTTTCTAATGATGCCTAAGCAGGCCCTGGAGATGCGCAGGAAGAACACACACACCAACACCCATCCATCGACATTTCTAAACATAAAGAAACACACACACACACACACACACACACATTCTCTGCCTGAGCGGTTTAAAGACCATGAAAACAGATAGTGTTAAAAGTAGTGTCTAAAATGGGGCACATCCCCTTGTTTACTACACTCCTTCTGAGGTCCCAACATTTTGTTGATGATATGATGCATGAAGGGTTTTTTTAATACAGAGAAATGGGTTTAACATGCAACGCGGAGCCTGTCTGTCTGTCAAGACATTCTTTCATGTCCTGCTGCTTCTGCAGCCTTTGAGGGGGTTTGCGATGGAGTGTCATTAAGGGCTTTCAATGAGTCACGCATGAAGAAGATAGATCCTCTGCTAACTTTTACATCATCGGTATAAGCTATTTTTAAAGAGAAGTTGAGCTCTGTGGGTTTTCGTTTATTTGTTTGTACATTAGTCACCCAAGATGACATGCCAAATGTGACTATATGACTGGTCCACAACATTTGTGGTCCCTTTTAGTTTTAGATAGTGTGTCATTGGGGTTTTATGTGCTGAGCCTTGCTTGTCTATGGATCTTAGTACTGTGTCCCTTATGGAAAACACATGCTTTCCACATGTGAAATTATAACATTATACACATGAGTTTCTAACGTGCTATTTGGGGCATCACGTGTTGATACTGTCATTTTTCATTTTTAACTCATGTTTTTTATCACCTGGTTAAGGTCAGCAAACACACACATTCCACGGAGGGTCAGGACGCAGTGGAAATAATTAGTTTTGATCTGATCACAATCAACCGCGTACATTCACACAGCGACATTTCGCTTTGTTGCGTTACACTCAACGTACTGCACACCACCACTGACACACATTGTTACCCCTGACAATTTCCCAGCCCAGGTGGATTAGCTCTTAATCCAACTCCTGCAAATCCAGCCAACGTATTCTTCCCGCGGTGGGCACGGAGCTGCGTTTCGCTACAAAGAGATTTAACGACACTGTTATGTTTACAGCACACACGACAAGCCTTTGTGTGCATTCTAGTATGTGTGCGTTTGTGTGTCATAACGATGAAAGTGACCTTGGTTTAGTCGATTGATTCCCTAAGCCAGTCCTTGGGAACACTAACGTCTTGTAATGTGTTTCTCTTACACCCCAGGTCTTCCCCGAGAATCAGGGCATTGGCGTTCTCATCCCTGGCTCCATTTTGAGCACTCATTAGGAGCAGAGATCAAAGACAGGGGCAGGGGGGGCCTGTGATTTGGGAAACTATGGAACCATTTCCAACTATTTTACCACTCAAGGCTGCCATTTTGGCTCGGAAATTTGATTCCCCTGCTCTCTCTGTACGTCTGCCATTTTGGAGAAGGCCTGCAGTAGTTGCAAGGAGAGTTATTTTTTAGATTCAATGCCAATTTCTATGGGATACTGGGCTGGACATGAACAGTTGACCCACCATTTGGGGCCACAAATATCTCACTGAGTGCTGGGTATTAGCTGTGGTGGTCTTTACTTATCTTTAGTAAGAATGAGTGCTGCATTCCAACCAGGCACCCGTTAACTACTACTTTACTTGAGTTATTTCACCAATGTCAGTGGCTGGACGGATGTTATAAACCATAACCAGAGGTTGGAGGATGTGTTCACCACTACACGAGTGGGAAGTGGGAGGGGGTGTTCCACAGGGAGCTGCACTGAGACCTTCTCCAATCTATTTCATTGTCATTCTGTCACTGAGTTATTCCCTCCTGCCTCTTAGTCTAGATCTTACACCTCTCGCCAACATGGTGTCATGACGTGCCTGTCGCCATCTGCTGAACACCGTGGTAATCTCACAACTCCAACGGCATAACTTGTGGATTTACCGAAACACCTGAAATACTGCAGCAGGATTATTCCTTTGTCCGAAGTCACTGAACATTTATGTTTCAGCTGTCATCCTTTCTTTAATCCCGTTTTCTGTTGCTCCTGAAGATAATCCGCCCGGGTTCCAATGGATAGAGGATTTGTCAGATTGAAGCTGGGTCTAGATTTAAACTCTACTACTCACTGGGCCAGAGCTCTCCAACCCTGTTTCTGGAGAGCTACCCTACTGTGGGTGTTACATCCTTTGCTGTAACAAATCTGATTAATCTTATCAACCAGACAATAATGGTCGGAGCAAAAAAGGTACTGGGAGGTAGTTCTCCAGGAGTAGGATCTGGGGAGTCCTGATCTAGACCCTTTTGTATTGTTGTAATAATACCCATTTCAATCTACCATGCGGTCCTGTATCAGCTCTACCAGGCTAGATGTGATGACTCCTGTTTAAATGTGAGGAAGCAGGCCAACACTGTAGTGTGGGATGGGCCTACAAGAATGCGCATAGGAAAGAAAGCTATTGATAGTTT
Organism: Esox masquinongy; assembly: GCA_016801175.1. Classification (NCBI taxonomy): domain Eukaryota; kingdom Metazoa; phylum Chordata; class Actinopteri; order Esociformes; family Esocidae; genus Esox; species Esox masquinongy. The sequence goes on from JACXGI010004852.1 coordinate 18,503, forward strand.
TCTGTACAGTGCCCTTTTGTTGGGACCGTGAGCATTTTTATCCTTTTGGCTTCTATACTCCAAATGTCTGGATTTAAAATCAAATAATTACTATGATCCTTTAATTTTAATTTCAAAACATTGGTTTATAATTTTTACAGCTTTTTTAAGATGATCGGCCAAAACAAAAAATTAGGCTAACCAGCACCACAAGTTCTAATTTGTTTTATAAAGGACATCACATTTCACTCATGAAATTTCCATATATAGTGAAACTGAATACCCCCCCCCCATTTCCATTATCAAACGTTACCTTGCAGGATTGGGCAGACTTGGTTTGAATCTGAACTGTTGTTGCTGCAATTGACCTAGCTTCCACATTAGTAGAATAAATTCTACACACAGCCCTTTTAGGCAAAAATACCTTTACAGTGGGTTTCTCTTGTGGCAAACAAAAACTTTCTGCAGTACAGGCCAGACAGCATCATCAGAGAACATACCCAGCGTCTGTCCCTTTAATTACAGGGGGCACTGTGTACATTAGTTTGGGTCACTCAACAACATGTGCACACACGCATCAGTACTGACCTTTCTTCAATCCTGGAGTTTTGGCCTGGACAGAGAACAAGAAGGGAGCCTCTTGTGTCTGTGAGTCAGTCTTCTTTGGGAGTATTTACATTCTCATACTTCTGATGTCAGGGATTGTGTTAGCCAATTAAACAGTTTAATGTGACTCCAGGGGCGTGATCTGCTTCACTCAGTGTAAAATAGGAGCGGACCGAAGTACTGCATCGCAGTGATCAAGCCGCGTGAACAACCCATTGGCTCTCGCTGTCTTGTCAAGACACACCATCGCAAAATCAACTACCGGAAAGTTGTCAACACAGCGTTACAACGCCGCCTGCCAGACTGACTGCCATTGTTGCTGTGCCTCTGTTCCTAAATGTGTGTTTGCGCGTGCGGTGCGTGCAGGTAGGGCAGCTCTACATTAATAATGGCCTGTCACTGTGTGTTCTAGCCTAGCTGTGGGAGCGATTAGCTCTCTATGTGACAGTCTGAGCTACACATGAAATACGTCAAAGAAAACGCGTGCCTTTCATTTTTCCACTGGGAATGCAGTCACCTGCAGAACCCCACCCACAGTCGGGTTTCAAACCCTTTCTTCCAACTCCCTCACGCTACGGAACTGTGCGTTTTCGACGCCATTTCGCGACCAACATTTAGATAATAGGTATAGGCCTAATAACTCTGTTAATCAGAATGTTTTTTTTTCAGTGTGTATTACTCAAAAGCATTTGGCATTTGTATCGTCAGGAACGCAATAATAGATTGTGCTTTAATTGTGTGCAGTATGTCCAAGGAGTCATCAAAGTAGCTATATTATCAGAATCGGTTTTTTTATGTATTCGGTCTCTGCTATACATTGGAGTAAGGGAATGTTTCCAATTTACCATAAATTCATGTTTATGTGTCCATGATTTCATGATCCATGATTATCACGTTTACTGTACGTACACACACGCACACTTCTACATACATTACCTGAACACACATTTATACCATGCGGCACATACGCTTCACACTCACTACATACGCTCCTGCTACTGTTCCTGTTTATTATATATCCAGTGGTTCCCCTACCTACAAGTACATAAACCTAATGCTGTACATAAGAACAACAAATTTATGAGAATATGAATTTATGAGACAACAGATTAAAAAATCTGTGCAAAGACATGATCGAGAATTAGGCTGTGATGTAATGTAAAATGGTTTGTGGTGTTTCATAACAGACACATTTTACTGTGGCATTAGTCAGTGGTCATGACTCAGCAAAATGTGAAAACCAGTCTATGCTGTTATAAAAAAAAAGATTTAGGGGATCAACTACAGGCACATAAAGAGCAAAAAACAGGGCCACGTGAAAATTGGTGAATTACCCCTTTAAGGATGGCATTGATCAACAAGATCAAGACACCAGCTTCCAAACCGACAGACCCCCTGTCTACACACTACATATACTATAACATTCAATGCCCCCAAAGTGGTGTGCTTGATATTGGCCCCCACTATGAAATCAGGAAGGGGACTGTTGATCACCAATACACAGATATTGGGGTAATTTGAGTGACTGATGGGTCTTGCTGTAGAGTTCCTGCATTTCTGAAATGACCGCATAGGACCACCTGAGAGCAGCCAGATTGCGACCCAGCCAATCAGCTATTAGCCATGCAATCTCACCTCAGTCAAAGACACGCAAGTTTGCTGTTACAGTTCTTCTTGCAGTGTTTGCTTATTTGTGACAGGGAACTGATGATTTCTGAACACTATGGAGGATTCTCTGAATTGCTCAGAAGAACCGATTCCCAAAGCTTTTAACACCATGCACAAATAGTGGCAATTTCTGGTCAGGAATATCACTGTGCTTTATTTTTTATATTGACAGAAGACATGTTGATTGCATGATTATAAATCATAAAAGTCCAAATTGTCTCTACATGCATAACAAAAGAGCTCAGACATCTGTCATTTCCTGTATTTATTCTTTGCCAGTAATATATTTTTTGTTTAGTGTCTGAACCCAGGAGGACAAGCAGTCTCTATGACATCAGCTAATGGGCATCCCAAAAACATTAACAGAAAAATTCAGCCCTCTGCTTCTGCTCCAGTTCTATTGTTGTTGCCTGTTATTACCACTTACCATTCGGATCATTCTGTCACAGTTACATATGCAGTTGTTTGTTAATCTTGTTTTACTTTGTAAATTGATCATTTACTACTTAGTACAATCCTCCCTGCTGTTGTAAAGCCTAGAATCCTAAGCTTACTGTTGCAGTGTGCTGCCATCTGCAGGCCATTTCCTTTGTGATGTTACTGTTGTTGGTAAACCCTTGAGCATTCATACCAATCCATTCATATCATTTCCAGTTTTCTGATGCCATCAAGTCATTGTATTTGTATGCTATTTTGTGTGCTTCATTGAACGTAGACATGATGTTTACAGTTTTTTTTGACATTCTCACCCCCCCCAAAAAAATATATAATTTCACTGAGTTTTAAACAAAAACATGCTCTCATGTACCATTTACAACAAGCCCCATCATGTACGAGTTACAACAAGCCCCACCTATAGATATTACAGTATTACCATGAATCTGATTCTGCAGGACAGCATGTGCAGATGCCTAGCAGGAATGCACGTGGGGGGTAACTCGACAGATTCAAATACTTCATAAAATTCCACCGTCCTGCACAGGTGAATAGATGACAGGATGAATGGATGACATTTACTCCAACAGACAGCTAGTGAGAGGTAAGTGAGGCTGTACCGCAGTGAGGTGTTCTGGGTATGCTGCCATTCTCTTCCTGCGGTCTATTCACCTCCGTCTCTTTGTCTGTCTCACCCAGGGGTCTTCGCTATCCTTCTGAGACTGAGGGTTACCACAGGGCCTAGTGCCAGGCTGAAGATCCGGAACAGGTCCGCGGTCATGCTAACCTGTTGGCGCTCTCCTGCAGTCGCGGCCCATTCACACCGCAGCCTCCCTCCGTTTCACCGAAGGGACTGAAATGTCAGTCGGGGAGCTTCTGGCGGTGGGGTGAGGGAGGACCGCGGAGAGAGGCGCGACCCCACCGTTTGAACACTCCATGGAAGGAGAGGGGGAGAGAGGGAGAGAGGAAGAGAGGTGGAATCCCCCGCTGTCAGGGCAATAGGACAGAGAGATTCTGAATTTTCTGAAAAGGCCCGTTCCGCTGTCCAAAGGCCGAATAAGGCCACATTGTTGTGCCGCAGACAAAGAGCAGTGACACCTCGATCAGCACATAATTAATTCCTAATGTGTCAGAGCCAGAGTGTATGTGTGTACATGCACAGTTTTTACTATCCTACGTCTCGCCAGTCCTAAAAAGGGAAAAGGCTATTTCCAGGTTTAGTAAAATATAAAATGTGTGTGTTTGTGTACAGGGTGTGTGTTTTGCTAACCTGGGGGAGGGGTAAAAAAAGTGTTTTGTTCCTGTCTAAATATTTGGTTTTGACTCTTTAACTGACTCTGTATTGGAAAGAGAGGTCCGTAAATCTTGCTGAGATAAGGAGAAAAAAAACACTCATTAATAATCAGCCCCTGTTCAGTCTTAGCATGAAACTTCTTAACAAGACAATGATTATTACATTAGTCATAACACACTAGTAACAACATCCAATGATTATTACATTAGTCATAACACACTAGTAACAACATCCAATGATTATTACATTAGTCATAACACACGAGTAACAACATCCAATGATTATTACATTAGTCATAACACACTAGTAACAACATCCAATGATTATTACATTAGTCATAACACATTAGTCGTAACAACATCCAATGAACTTGATCCCTATAAAATCAATTTTGCATAGAAGACTGGTGGCTAAAAGAATCAAAATATTTTTAAAAATGCAACTGTATTCAAACATTTATTGGACAACTATTGTACTCAACTTGAACTCACATTATGCCGTGCAGCCAGAAGCGATACTGATTAATTAAATGTCCACTGTGAATATTTTAATGAGTTAAACAAGGATGTGTGTTGGAAAGATCTTGGAAAGAGGTTTCACATATAAACTTGGGTAATGCCAAACTCGGAATCAACTCTGCTTCCCCAAATAATATGTTAAATGGGATTTTGTCAATTCCAATATAATATAAGGCTCCCTCACTATCACAATTTGATTTAGAGGCACAGTTCATAGTTCTGCGATTCACTGAGAGTTGTACCATTGGCCATATACAACTCCCTCTCACACACACCCCTGCCTTTTGATTAATGATACAGTTCTCCGTGAATCGCACAACCATGAAGTGTCTCATATTCCACGGCTATCAGCAAATCAGCATTCAGGAAATGAAGCCCCTAGTTTATAATTCAGCATCTCTATGTCCTCTAAGATTCAAACAGCCCCAAAACATTACCAGGCTCTAAGAACCAGCAATTCAAACCTCGGGACGAGGTAAGGGAATGAATTAGACCTCAATTGTCAAATGATTTGTTTTTATTTAGAGACCAGCTTTAGTGATACTTTATAATGAGCTTTTTATTTCTCAGCTCGCAATTTCTTACCACTGAAAAGCTATAGAATCCGTATGTTAAACTGGAATATGAATGCAGTGTGCCTGCATATGTGATTACATATGCCCTTGCACATCTGTCAGATTGTGTAAGCGCCTTTCTTTAAGTCTACATGTCTCTTGACCTTGTCTCTGAGGGTATCTGTATGTGTCAGTGATAGAGTGCTCTACTCTTATACAGTATTGAGTAGGTTACGACCTCGACACTTAGTCCTCTTTGCCCACAACTCAAACCTCCAATCCCTTCCACTGAACAAAATGGTTCTGAGATATTCTGTCAATATTGTGTCATCGCAGAGCGGCAAAAGACAGAGGACTCCATTTGTTGTTGGGGGTTATTTATCTTTTCTTTCTCCACTCCTGGAATGTATTCAACCTTTGTAATTCCCATTGATCCCTCCCTCTCTCTGTCTCTCTGATATTTAAGAGACAGTGGTCGGTCCAAGGTTAATGGAAGGGTGTGAGCACTCTCCGCCATGTCTTGTGTTTATTTTTGTATTTTTTTTACACATTCAAACAAACAAGAAAATTGAAATAAAGACATAAAAAAACAAAGTACAGACACCACAACAAAATCCCACTCTTTTTTCAGGAGACTCACCGCATCAATGAAGTAGTCAGGGCATTGGGATCATGGTGAACTCCTATTGCTTATCCTCAGCCAGTCACCCCACACTGACCAGTCCTCCCCCCTCAACCTGTACATGTATTACTACCTCCCATCCCCTGTCTTACTCTCATCCTCAGTGCTTCACCCCATCTCTGTCCCTTTATCCAGCTCCTCTTACTCTCATCCTCACTGCTTCACCCCATCTATCTCCCTTTAAACAGCTCCTCTTACTCTCATCCTCAGTGCTTCACCCCATCTCTCTCCCTTTAAACAGCTCCTCTTACTCTCATCCTCACTGCTTCACCCCATCTCTCTCCCTTTAAACAGCTCCTCTTACTCTCATCCTCACTGCTTCACCCCATCTCTCTCCCTTTAAACAGCTCCTCTTACTCTCATCCTCAGTGCTTCACCCCCATCTCTCTCCCTTTTTCCAGCTCCTTTTACACATTTCCAACTCTCTCTAACAAACTCTCCCTCACTGCTTTATATCTCCCAATCCGTCTCCACCAACTCTCTCCCCCCTCCTCCACCAGGTGGCAGCAACTAATGACTCCCAGGAGGCTGTGCGTTCTGACAAAGGGGAGTGAGGAGGTCCCCTAATGTAGCTTGCTTCTCAAGCACTCCCTTTCTTCCTCCTCATCTTCCTTTTCCTCATCATCCCATCTTCCGCAGCAGCCGTCTGTCCCATCTTCCACAGCAGCCGTCTATATACAGTGGATATAAAAAGTCTACACACCCCTGTTAAAATGCCAGGTTCTTGTGATGTAAAAGAATGAGACAAAGATAAATCATGTCAGAACTTTTTTCCACCTTTAATGTGATCTATAACGTGAACAATCCAATTGAAAAACAAACTGAAATCTTTGAGGGGAAAAAATAAAAAACTCACAATAACCTGGTTGCATAAGTGTGCACACCCTTAAACTAATACTTTGTTGAAGCACCTTTTGATTTTATTACAGCACTCAGTCTTTTTGGGTAGGAGTCTATTAGCATGGCACATCATGGCGTGGCAATATTTGCCCACTCTTTACAAATGCGCTCCAAATCTGTCAGATTGCGAAGATATCTCCTGTGCACAGCCCTCTTCAGATCACCCCACAGATGTTCAATTGGATTCAGGTCTGGGCTCGGGCTGGGCCATTCCAAAACGTTAATCTTCTTCTGGTGAAGCCATGCTTTTGTGGATTTGGATGTGTGCTTTGGGTCGTTGTCGTGCTGAAAGGTGAACTTCCTCTTCATCTTCAGCTTTCTAACAGACGCCAGAAGGTTTTGTGCCAAAATTGCCTGGTATTTGGAACTGTTCATAATTCCCTCCACCCTGACTAAGGCCCCGGTTCCATCTGAAGAAAAACAGCCCCAAAGCATGTTGCTGCCACCACCATGCTTCACTGTGGGTATGGTGTTCTTTGGGTGATGTGCAGTGTTGTTTTTGCGCCAAACATACCTTTTGGAATTATGGACAAAAAGTTCAACCTCAGTTTCATCAGACCATAACATATTTTCCCACGTGCTTTTGGGGGACTTGATGTTTGTTTTTGCAAACTTCAGCCGGGCTTGGATGTTTTTCTTTGTAAGAAAAGGCTTCCGTCTTGCCAGCCTACCCCATAGCCCATTCATATGAAGAATACGGGAGATTGTTGTCACCTGTAGCACACAGCCAGTACTTGCCAGAAATTCCTGAAGTTCCTTTAATGTTGCCGTAGGCCTCTTGGAAGCCTCCCTGACCAGTTTTCTTCTCGTCTTTTCATCAATTTTGGAGGGACGTCCAGTTCTTGGTAATGTCTCTGTTGTGCCATATTTTCTCCACTTGATGATGACTGTCTTCACTGTGTTCCATGGTATATCTAATGCTTTGGAAATTCTTTTGTACCCTTCTCCTGACTGATATCG
>JACXGI010004852.1:26198-41386 GCA_016801175.1 Esox masquinongy
AATCCTACTAGAACAGCTGAACTTTATTTGTGATTAATCAGAGTCACTTTAAATGATGGCAGGTGTGTAATGACTTCAATTTAACATGAGTTTGAATGTGATTGGTTAATTCTGAACACAGCCACATCCCCAGTTATAAGAGGGTGTTCACACTTATGCAACCAGGTTATTGTAAGGTTTTTATTTTTCATTTTTCCCCCTCGAAGATTTCAGTTTGTTTTTCAATTGAATTGTTCACATTATAGGTCACATTAAAAGTGGAAAAAGTCCTGACATGATTTATCTTTGTCTCATTCTTTCACATCACAATAACCTGACATTTTATTTTAACAGGGGTGTGTAGACTTTTTATATCCACTGTATATATATATATATATATATATATATATATATATATATATATATATATATATACACACACCATGAAATAATTTAATATGTAATATTTGAAATATATAATTTAAATTATAAATAAAATAATAAAAAACAAGTAACATTTTTAATGGTATTTCTATATTTAACGATTAATTTCACAATTTCTTTTTATTTATTTCATGGTTGCAGTCAGTGTGAAATCTGTTATTATTGAATCCATCATTGAATCTCACTTTCACCCATCAAAGTTGGAAGGGCGGGCTCTACCGAATTCTGTTTTTTGATTGGTGAATCGACTTCATCGCCAGGGTTGCCATGTCGTATTAAGTCGCATAGAACTATTGTCTGTTGTGGGTTGCCTTTTTTTGGGCTTGTGTATTGTTTTGATACTAAGGGCACACTATAACTGAGAACAAGCTTAAATAATAGCTGTAACGTCCCAATCTACAGACTAGCCTGATTCCCTACAGCACATCTATCGGGCTACTACCAGCGAGGCCTGGCGTGTCCTGATTCAGCTGGTAGATGATCCCCAGTTATGGTGGACTGAAACAGATCCCGTCCATCATGACCCTGGGGAAGAACAGGGGTCATGTTTACTTCAACAGCCAGCCCAAGTTGTGTGGGCAGTGTGGTGAACATGGCCACCTGGCGGCTACCTGTGATCGTATACTGTGCGGCAAATGTAGGGGGGTTGGGCACCGCTTTGAGGAGTGCACCAATGTCAGGAGTTGCAACCTGTGCAGTCTGCACTCTCATCCCATAAGGGACTGCCCCTCCTCTTGCGCCAACAAGGTAAAAGCCAGAAAAGAAATGGAACGTGAGGATAAGAGAGCTCTGAAAGAAACAGAAACACGCAACGAAACTGAAAAAGTTCAGAAAGTGTGCAAAACTGAAAAAGGTGTTGAGAAGGTCGTTTTAATTCAGGAACAGATTGGGCAGCACCAATGGGGGGAGACGGAGTCTGTGTCAGAGCCTCTGCCTTCGGACTCCGCGCCCTCCCAAGGTGCACCCCTAACATCAGTTCCCCTCCCCAGACCACCTACCGGACCTTCCATCTCCAACCGGTGGGAGAACGGTGGCTCCGGGGGGGAACTGGCCTGTCCTTCTTCCTCTCCGACACTATGGAGACTGTGTTGAAGGGGCAGGAAGGTGACCTGGTGGTTGGTGTCCCACAGCTCCAGAAAAAAAGAAACAACAAGGAGCTGTCGGATCTCCACCAGGTCAAAGGTAAAAAGGGTAAGTTGGAGGGGGAGTTCTCTGGATCCGACACCTCTCAGGCGGAAGGTTCCAGAGTTTTCCCCTCCGACTCCCTAATCAAGTTTCCTTTTTAAATGACACTACAACCCCAACACCTAGCAAAGCAGCTTTGACCCCAAACAAGGTTTCTAGCTGAACAGGTTTGTTTTGTGAGAAGCCCTTTGATTTTGAAGAGAGCCGGCACGAAAGTGCGAGGATGGCCTGCAAAGCCAAAACTAGAGAGATGAGCTTTGCAGCCTTTCTAGCTAAGGAACATGAGAAAAACTAGGGCCCTTTTTTAGCATCAGTTATGGAAGGGTTTTTAGGACATTTTAAGCGGAGAAAATTCGGTTGCAGTTTTAACCTTACACAGTTTTGTGTTTCTTCTTGTGCAGGAACAGGAGTCGTGAATTGGTAAGACATGACCCATCCTGTCGTCCGGTGTTGGCATGGGGACCTGTCCTGCGAGGGGCCCATGACACAGTCCCGGTCAGGGTTGTCATGCACTCCCAGAGCCCTACAAGACTCCCAGTGCCCCGAGCCAACGGGGCACTGACTCTAGGAGTGCAGCACCGCCAGGGTCAGGGAGAAGGGAGCAGGAGGCCACAACATCACAGCCCGTGCTGCATGGGCGGGCCGGGGGCCAGCACCACTCAAGAAAAGAAAGAGAGCCCTGGCTTGCCCCTCACGGGCTGCCAGGGTGCACTGTGCCCCTCCAGAACCTGCTGGCAGGGATGCGTGAGGATGACCGTCCCTCTGGCAGCGGCCCTGGGCGGTTGGGGTGGACGAAGCAGGGCCCCCGGGCCCGCAGAGACCCTGAGGGCGGAAGTCTCACGCCAATCGGTGGAGGGGGCCCGACACATTGCCAACATGTCCCTTCGCCAGAAAGCCCTGTCGGCAACGGACTGACTTCACTACGGCACCCTGGGGAGTGATCTCCGTGCTTAGAGGGATGAGTTCGAGGGCCTCGAGGGATGTGGCTGGGAGTCACGTTCACCACCCTGTTGTTGCACAGGAAGAGATGTAGAACATTTTATCCATTTAACTGGAACAGTACCCTTTTCAAATGTCTAAAAACCACTGTTTTCTAATTGTGTTCTGATATTGCTTTTTAAGAAACTCAAGTACACATTTTTACTCTTTTTGAAGTACTTTGATTAGTTTTATAATTTATCTGGTTTATACTATAATATAAGTATACTATTTTTGTCTTTTAATGTGTGCAAATTTGTTATTGAATGTAATGGAAACAACTGAATGTGATGAAAAAATGTAAAAGTTAAAAACATGATGTGACCAGTAAAATCAAATAAAAGAGATTTTAAGAGAGGTAAGGAATATCCAGGTGTATATTGTAGTGAAACTAATATTTTATACATTAATTACTAACTGTAACTGGTCATCATTAGCTGTTACTTTAGAAGACTGATAAAATATAGACTATATTCAGACATTCAAATAATATATTCAGCCCATTGAAACTTATCTAAATTACTTATTTTAATGGAATTGAAAAAAATATACCTCAATCCTGAAAAATGGAAATACAGCTCCGGAAAGAATTAAGAGACCACTGCACCCTTTTCTTTCTTTTCCAAAAAAGTCGAAAAGGAAGGTTTTGAGTGAGGAACAGAAGGGTTAAAATTAAGAGACCACTGCAAATTGAACGCTTCTGTTCCTCACTCAAAACTTTCCTTTTCAACTTTTTTGGAAAGGAAAGAAAAAGGTTCAGTGGTCTCTTATTTTTTCCGGAGCTGTATGTAGTCTGTCATAGGCTATAGACCTAATTTTTTATTTCACTTAGGTGCTTCCCCAAAAGCTCTGGATATTACACGAAGACGTGAAAAATACATAAGCTGCTTTTAATAAGAAAACATATCGTTATTGGTATCGATATCGGCGATTTTGGCCCTGTATTACTTGGTATGGGATCGAACCCACATTTTGCGGTATCGCACACCCCTAGTGCGTTTCCATAGGTACTACGCATGCGCCTACCGTCAAAATTGTTTGCATTCACCTGAACTAGGGGGACAAGCAATAGACACAGATAATAAACACAAGACAAAGTATATTGCCTAAAACACAGATGTTATTCCCTCAGTGGCATCATGTTTTTAATAGGTATTGGGCCTGGCAGGGTCTGTCCCTGAGGTGTAGTAGTTAAATCCACAAAATCGAAATGAAATTTCCTGGTGTAATTAAAATGAAATTTCTGTCGACTAATTAATAATCACTGCAGAAAAAAAAATATTTATTTGGAACACAATATCATACATTTCCTTTTCTTCCAAAACCACAGGGTAGGCAGTGCCTATCCTGCCTACCCAGACCATATGCCACTGCAATTTATAATGCTCTTCTTCTTTATCGACAATCTTTGATAAATTTTGAACAACTTCTCCTGCACTGCACTTACAAGTCGTCGACCCACAGAGCAACATTGGCAAGCGATTTAAGAGCGAATGTCTATGCTAAAGGAAATGTTTTATGAAACCAAAATCACTGCCCAAATTTACTTCACTGTTGGCCTAGGTAGTCTTCACGATGGCGATCATGCAAGCAGGCGGGTATCTTGAATCCTACAAAATGTTTGCTATAGGATCGATTTTTTTATCACTTCACATTAATTCCGCATGTAAAACACACTGAAGAAATATGGAGGACATGACCTCGGTGTCTTCAAAGGCAGATACGGGCTTGTCTCTAAACTGTTAAACTGGGATTTATACGGGCAGTTATTGGAATGAATGAAGCAACCTTGATAACATATAGCCTATTCAGAAATTGATCGAATTGTGTGAGAACTGGCTCATTGAATGGGCTACTCACAAAAATATTGCAATGCACTTCATTTGAGAGGTGTCAGTTTAATTAGATTTTACAACAAATACGGCACTACTATTCTTTTGGGATGGTGTGGTCTTAAATCCAATTCCACATTTTGAGCAAAAAAGACTTGCCTAGCGCAATCCGGCTCTGAACACAGACAGCTCTAAAGCAGCATATGAGCGCCGCTCCGTGTAAAAGTAAAGAATGACAGTGCTTGTGTTTTCTCAGGCTTTTTTTGTCAATCAAGGTGTGTTTTCGAATTGTGGCCTCTAGGTGTCATACATTTGTTATTCTTGCCTGATGCTGATCCAGAGAAAGTGCATACCTTACCGTTGATTCTTGGATTCTAGGCGGATGGGTGACAACAAACTAAACTACATCTACTAGGTTATCACAAAAAAACATGAAGGACATTGTCACTATAATTACTGAACTTAGCAGCATGTCGCCTTTAGAGCTATGACGATGAACTGAAAATGCTTTACACAATCAAAACCACTTATTGCAGCCATACTACTGATATTATTCATTATACTAGACGCATATAACAAATTAAATCAGTTCGATAATCCGGGTGATTGTTATTTTATCAGTTTATTTATCAGTTTATATATTTTTGTCCACATTGCTGTACGGGCTCGCATAATGCTCTGAATAAACTAACAGATATGCATTGGCTGCAATGCAGGCACTGATATCGAAGCAACTCTGTAACTAGCAGATATTCTGTCAATTTGAACTGTCCTATCCTGTACTGACAGGCTTTTCTCTGCTCATAAACCCGTTTTTCGTTTTTCCTCTGTGATTTCACCATAGCCCCAGGAAATGCATTCCACACACACACACACACACACACACACACACACACCACACGCACGCACGCACGCACGCACACACACACACGCGCACACACCATATCCCTAAGACTTGTATTCCCTAAGATCAAAAAGCTAACGCACTCGTATGAACTCCCATTGCAAATACACGTACCAAAATGAGGACTTTCACTGCACATTGATAGTACAATAATATAACTAAAAAATTACACACCACAAATGCTGTAGCGGTTTTAGCACAAATATTGAGTCAAGTCCACATCAACGGAACCACTCAGCTTGAAGTCCAAGCTTCCACCCGATGCTTCTCGCTTAGCCCCTCGGTATAAAGGACGACCCAGATCGCTCAGCACTGACCGGAGGGTATACAGATATACTCAGCCAGTCATATCAAATATTGAAAAATAAAAGGTTATGGGTTTGTTCACATTTCATTACACGCCAGACATTACTTTGTGGGTGCACCTACTTTGGCACTAAAGAATGATAATATCATTTCTGCAGACAGACAAAATTCTTTGACGTAGGACCACATACACCGATCCACCTCTTGTACATATTTGAAATACATAAGGTTTCATCCACATGCAGGAACTGTCAGCAATTATGTTTCTACAGCCAAGACCGACAACAACTATTCAAAATAATCCTAAATACAAATGTACATGCATAGCATTTGGTCAGAGTATTGTTATGTATGATTTCATTGCTCTTCCTCGGAGCATTACAAAAGGCTTCACAGATTGTAGCCACGGGGGGCACTTTCCATTGAAACGGAAACCAACCCTCTTGTTGACAGAATGACGTAGCTAATTCCCGGCGCGAGGAGGCGCTGTTGTGTATGCCGAGGACGCACGGGTCAAGGCAGTGCTGTGTGTCTCTGCTCCACCACTACTGCTCATTGAAAATTGCTTAGAGACGGACAGAAATCTTATCTCGCTGAGGTTTGTTGCACGTAATTCTGGTCTCGTAGCCCCAGCGAATTCATCTCACGGGCACGTGTGATTCAAGAATGCCGGAATAATCGAGGGAAACACTGCAATACGCGTTGGTTTTTGGCTAACGTTTTTTTAACTGCGAGTGAAATCACTGCTACTCGAAGAAATGTCGGGGAAAATAGAGAGCAAGCAAGGTAAGGAGCCCAGCCGACTGGCCACCACACCACTGCTCCCCGCGTTGTACTTGGTTATCACACACTCATTGGGGATGGGTAGGCCCTGTTTTGGGGTCTTGAAATTGTTTCACTGAAACACGCTTTTTACTAGTCGTGCTGTTGTCTCTGGATTGGTTTTCTGTCTAGTAGAACAAACGGGTGTTCCATCATATATGCTCTGTGTGGGTCGGGATAGCGGTGTAGAAAAGCAGGCTAAGTAACGTTAGCCAACATTCCAGCTAGCCAGTGCGAGCTTTTTCCAGCTGCAAACTTAAGGTTACAGTACATTTCCTATTAGTAACTTGTTGTCGATGTAAACGGCTGTATTTACACATTATATTGCGTCATTATCTGCCCTTTTTCCTTTGCAGAGGTTTGCCAGTTAGTGTTGTCTTAGCCAGATGAAGAAAACGGTAGCTTTCCACTGGTTGATTAAACCAACAGAGTACACCACACAGCTGGAAACCATATATTGAGTGCTTGCCAATTACTTTCCAAGCTAGCTAAGTAGTTTAATTTAACCCCCAGCTGTAAGTAATAGGTTTGCAATCAAATCGGAAATGTATCACACCCACCATCCCTGTGTTGTCAATTTGACTTTCATTGTGCACGTGGCATATCTGCTTTGCAGTGACATTTGTTTGGATTCAAAACTTAACCGTATTTACGTATTATAAAGCGACCTTCTCCTTATCTGTGCATAGTGTACATGGAACGGTCTGTCTCTGATACCGCTTTGGGAAGGAAACACTGTCCCCGTTCTATTCCACCCCTCCAGCTGTCTCTCCGTTTCGCGTCTCTAACCTGGACAGTGATGCCTGCTGCTGAACTCACTGGGCGGAGGTGATAATGTGTTGTCCACCAATAGACAGCGGTGCACTCCTAACAAACGTCAAGTTTCCGACAGTCTGTCGGGTCGATTAGTTGTTATGGCAGCAGCCATGGATTGGCTGGGCTGCACTGGTGTGCGTATGACAGCGCGATTACTTTAAAGGTCGCGCTTTGTCCTTAAAATAACAATTCACGAAGTATAATTATTCCATGTATACATATATAGGCTACATTATTCAAATATATAGAATTGGATATATACGTGTGTGCCTGCCTCGTTTTTTGGCGTCAGCACCCTGTGCGTTTATCGTGTCACGTTTAAGCCCGCTGTCGCGCTCCGTTCCAAATTTTGCCCATCGATCCCAGATACATCCCCCTAGGACATGGGTGAAACGCTATACTGGGCGCTATTGAGCCGAAAAGGGGACTAGGTCTGAGCCGCCCGGGTGACATGGACACAAACTAGGCGGAGACACTCATGGAATCAGGAAGGTGTGTAGTCGAGCTGGTAAAAACATGTTTTGTTCCTCCAATAAGAGGAAGGATAGAGAAACTGTTAAAATAAGTGTAGGTGGCTTAGGCTGTAAGGACACAGTTCTGACCTCAGTCTTATGGTCAAGAGGAGATCATTTGACCCGTGCCTGTGAGGAAAGGGCAGAAATACCTTGTCTATAGTCAGTGTTCGTGCGCATGGAACACTGAGGAGATCCTGGTGTAATGTTTCGATTAAAAATTGCATCTGCCCTTAGGCCTGGTAGATTGTGCTAGATGTGCGTGCGTTGGTTGCTTGTTTATATTACTATCTAGCCGCTGGTGTTTGCACTGACGTCACAGGCCGCAGCAACACGCTCCATTATCACCATGGTCACAGTGCTGCTGTCACAGGCCTGCTGTCTTGGCCCTTGGGGGGTGGGGGGGCTTGGCACCTGTTTTTGGAGAAGTTCTACCTGTTGCATCTTGAGGCCCCAGGGATGTCACCTAGGAGGGCGTCTGTCCAACCTCATCACTCTGCGGCAAACTCCGTTCACTGGGTGGGCTCCAACAGTAATGCTTTGTGCCTTTGGTGTGCCCCAAAAGCTAACAACAGCAGGAAGCCAATCTCACATCCTAACGTTTTCCTCCCTCAGTGAGAAAATGAACTGGGTGGAGGAAGACGTATTTTCGTGTGTTTTTTTGGGGGGTGGGTTGCTTGTCTTAGCGATCAGAATAATTTAGGCGTAATCAACTAAGGAAAGTTGTTCTCCGGGCTATTTGAAATCATTTTCAGAGGAATCAGTTGCACCCCAAGCTGTGTTTCTGTGTATGTCGCTTGTTCAGATTGTAAAGTTTTGTAGCTCTGAGTTGCTCTAGTGGCAGTATTTTTAGTTTATAGATTTTCAAGAAGAAATTATATTCCTGTAGGGGAGGGGAACTGTGAAATGGGCCAGCAGGAGATTCCTTTAAACTGGTAAACAGCGTGACAAAATTTGTCTGAGTAACACATATTTAAGGTAGCCTGAATTACTCTGTTAGTGATTTGTACAGTTTTGATACAAATAACTTTTGACTGAGTTGTGAATTCTTGAATTATTACATTCTTGTTTCATTTTATTTCAATACCCCTTCCTGAATCCTCTGCGGGGCAATGAACAGGCATGTTGAGTTACATAAACATCCTTTGCTGAATCCTGACGCTTATAGTTTGGGTCCAGTTTGTCAGCAACTAGGTGGGGTTGTGACTTCATATGCCTGTTTCTAGGAGTTTGTTGTTGTTTCAGGCTATTTTCCTCATAGAGACAGCTGTTGTGATCGGGGAGTGGTGGTATGTCGCTGTTAGTGATAGTGTCTGTATTGAAACACTGGCTTTATATTTAGCTCAGTGACTTCTCTCTGACTGGATAGAGCCAATGGAGCAGCGGGCCTAGCGGAACTGATCCATCAGTTCCTTATTTTAGCCTCCCCTCTTGCGTGCGTGCGTGCGTGCGTGCGTGCGTGCGTGCGTGCGTGCGTGCGTGCGTGTGTGTGTGTGTTAGTTACAGACCCAACCAGGTACAACAGCCATGTGCTGACTGCGTATAAACAAGATATCACAGATATTTGGTGTTCTGTGTCACTCAGCTGGTTTGGGCGTGGCACTTGTAATGGCAGAGTTGTGGGTTCGGTACTCATGTAATGGCAGAGTTGTGGGTTCAGTATTCATGGGGGACGAAAGTTGAAAGATGTTTGCATCACCTTCTATACTGCTCACCTCTGAGTTACTTTGGACACCAGCATCTGGTGAATTACCTTAATGTGCCAACAAACTGCGCTGTGTGGACTGGAACTTCTCCCGTCTTCTAAAGCTGCTGCTGTTCTTATTGTTGTTGTAATGTCTACAGGGTGTGTCACATGGTTCGTGGAGGTTTTTGTGTCCTAAAAGGGTCCTCAACTTTGGGCCCTGGTGTGCTGTGTTTTTGAGGGTTGATGGAAATGAAGTATTTTAACTTACCATTGGAATGAGAGACTTGCAGTTATCCTATAGACCTAGATGTGGTGTGTGTGTGTGTGTACGTGTGTGTGTACGTGTGGTGACAGACCGAGAGGGCGGAGACGGGCTGGAGACTTGGTGGGAATGGAATTGTCCACTGAGCACTGTCCCATCTGGAAGAATGAAGCAACGGATGAACGGAGACTGAGGAGAGGGATGCAAAGTTCAATACTACACTGGGGAAAAGCCGATTTTTTTTTTTTTTGGGAGGTGCAGAAGATTTGCCTGGTTTGAGGTTTTCATAGGTATTACTGAGCACAGTTGCCTTTTGGCATCAGTTCAGACTAGGTCTAGGACTTTCAAATCCCTCCTCTTATCAAACCAATAAGATACAGAACCGTTTGGCGAATAGTGACTCCCTTTCTGACTGGTGCAACAACCATCTTCCATGCCTTTTCCAGAGACTTCTAGTGTCTCTTTGGTGTTGTCGTTTGGTGCAGCTGGACCAGTGATTTGATCACTGTGTTTGCATCATGTACCCTCTCCGACCCCTGTGGTCTAAATGTCAATCAATATTCAATCAAGCTTTCTCTGGACGTCACTCAGACAGCCACGGAGCCGATTCCCCTGGTGTTATCACTGACCTGCCTTGTGTGCAGCTGCAGGGGGGTATGGGGCTGTCAGACATCAGACGTGTTCTTCTCCAACTTGTTGTGATTCAGGGTAGCGCTTGATCCAGCTCAGCATTACGCCTCATCTATTTTTGGGATCTTTCCGCCCCCGTTTTGTGGTCTAAGATGAGAAGAGTCATGGGACGCCAGTTCTGTGAGTGACTAACATGGACTGACTTAGACTGTAAATTAGCCCATCATCTGAATGTACACTGCGGAGTTCATCAACGTACAGTGGTTGTTTGTCATAAACAACACTTGAGATGACAACTCTGTGGATTGGTCGCCATCTGGCCTAGGAAGCCTACATTCACCTGGGGTGGTTGTAAGCTGTGGTCAGAGTGAACCAGTCGGACAATCTGGACCGAGCTTCTGATCAGAGGACATAAATAATTCTCGGATGGGAAACGTAAGCTGGAGGAGCGAAGGCTCTTCTGAAGAAACGGACTGCCCTGCACAGCGAGAACTTGACGAGGAACAGCCAGGTGAACTAGCAAACGCCCTGTCGCATCCATGGGGATTGTAGTCAACTACAGGGATGTACTGTTTATAACTTGTTAGAAACATTCACATTGTGTAGAATTATATCTTGAGCAAAGTGGGGTTTCTTTGACTCCTCATCTTCAGGAGGTCGTAGAGACAAATCAAAGACATTCCCATGTGCATCGAACTAGTGTCTTCCTCTGTCCGTTTATGTGGTTGTTCTTTTTTCAATATTTTTAAGGAAGATCCTGCATGAAATAC
The DNA here is from genome assembly GCA_016801175.1 of Esox masquinongy. Classification (NCBI taxonomy): domain Eukaryota; kingdom Metazoa; phylum Chordata; class Actinopteri; order Esociformes; family Esocidae; genus Esox; species Esox masquinongy. The sequence continues at coordinate 37,326 of JACXGI010004852.1, forward strand.
CCATGAAACATTGACATCCCATATTGGGGGTAGGTTGGCAACCCCTAATGCCGATTCGTAAACCCATGTTATTTCACAACCGCTCCTCAGTCCTTGGGCCACGCTTGCATTTATATTTCCCTTTTTGACATTTTTTTGTTGTTATATTTTCGGTTCTTTATTTCTCAACGAGACCAGCCATTCAAAGCATCCTTTTGTTTTTTTCCTTTCACGTCGAGAAAAATGGCAGTGCTGGCAGCAATGAAGCGCCAGGGGGACATTCCTCCCTGTGCTTTTTGTGTTGTGTGGCTTTTGTGAAGGTGCTCATTTGCCGTGCTGAAGCCTAGGGTGGACCCAGCCAGAAGAGGCCTCCAGCCGCAGCTCTGTTCAGCCCGGTCTCCCCAGGCTAGACTGCAGGAGTGTGGGCTCTCAACAAAGCTCACCTTTAAATCCGCCCCGGTCCGTCTCAGTACTTCCACCAGCCTCTGACAGAGAGAACTATGTTATTCTCAATAAGAAAACCATTGTTTCTGTTCGTCCTCGGTCCAGTTGTTTTTTGATGCAATGCTCAAACTAGTTCCTGACCTTGACTGTCTTTGCCATGTGTGAAGTGTCTGCAACGTCTTTACTCAGTATTTTTAGCCGGATTAGCCATCTTCATAACGGTTGCGTCTATACGGCTGAGCCGGTGTGTGGACCCTAACGTTCTGCCAGGCTGGCGTGAAGAGAGAGTCTCCATAATTGAGGTGGTAGAGTCCATCATTGTGTAATTACACAGCGCAGGGTGGCATAACGCCTTGTTTGGAAAACACGTCGCACGAGGAGCGCCGCCAAGCCTAATGGAACTTCTGCTGCCGCTTTTAACCCGGCGCGCAGTTCAGAGGGTTTCAGGGTCCGTGACGGGAGTGTGCGCGCGCCTGTGCAGTCATCTGGACTGTGACGATGAGGCTAATTGGGGGCTCAGCAGTGTGTTGGTAATGGTCTCTTTGTCGGTCAGCAGACTGCTGGGGGATATAAGGACCAGCTAGCTACTTGGTAGTTAGGCGTTAGGCCACACCGCTGCACCCGGCCACTGTGTGAAGGTGCAACCCTCCCTAGAAATGTCGCTGTTCCCCTGCATGGGCTCAAATGGTGCATGTGCACTAGTTTGTACATTAGTGTTTTATTCTTTTGACTATCTTTACTTAATGTGCATATTCTGTTGCTTTGGAAAATCAATTATCTACTTAGTTTTATCCACATTGCGACACACAAACACTTTGTTTTACTGATCTTGTGGAGACCCCAAACTTTATTCCCATCCCAAATCCTCAAAACCTAACTTTAGACCTAACCATAAACCTGACCATAATTCTAACCCCCTACTGTAACTTGTACTCTGAACCTAACCTCTAAGCCGAAAGCAGACATTTTTCCTCATAACATTTTCCTCGTTCTGCTATCCTTACAGGGATGTTTGGTACCCATCAGGATGGTAAAACGCACTCTGTTGTGCAGTGGACGTAATCTAGACTAAACCTCTGCTGTATTGTGGATGTTTCCTTTGCTTAAGCAGAGCAGCATTTTGGGTAGCTTCTGTTGTTGTTGTTCTGTTGTTGTTCTTTGATCTAATGAGTTGTTTGATCTCGAGCTGAGTTGTGATCAATGTTAGTGGGATTGAATGCAACATCGAGACCTCCAACCACCTGTACTAAGACTTGTCTGAAAATGCTTGTCTGTACAACTCAGATTCATACTTTTATTGAGTGAATCCACTGGCTTGTTCTTTTAATAGAATCTCATCTTTAGCATATTGCTTTTTTCTTTTTTTGTCGCTCAACTAGGCCCACCCACCTATGATAACATGGTCAATTTGATTGGTCAATGCCACCTCGTCTGTAGAGTCTGTCAATTCGTATTGTGTGTGTGTGTGTGTGTGTGTGTGTGTGTGTGTGTGTGTGTGTGTGTGTGTGTGTGTGTGTGTGTGTGTGTGTGTGTGAGCACAGGGCACGGGCAGGGCTGGCTGAGAGACAGATGGGCAGTAGTTCTTTCTGCACTCCTTGGAAGCTGTGTGCATGTCACATGACCATTTTCTCAAACCCAGTTCAAAAAGGAAGTGTGTGTGTACATTTTATCCCAGGGTTTGTCCCCTCACCAATCCCTCAGACATCTGTGTCACACAGCATGACAGGCCCACGTCATCTCGTCATCCAGTGTGTTGCCTGTAGCCCTCCAGGCAGTGTGTTGGCTTTCTACTTGAGTACGTCTGGCTTGGCCTGACCCATTTCCTTGTGCCTCCTTGAAACAGGCCGTCTGCAGTCAGAGACAGACAGCAGTCAGAGAGCAGCAGGGACCTGGCCAGTCCTGCCTTGCACGCTGCCTTGCACGATGCTTCTCATGAGGTCCTATGAAATTTCTTATGTTTTCTCTGATTATGTTTATTTCCACAAAATCTATTTGGTTTTACAGGTTTATGTTTTTCCCCGTATTCAGTTTGTTCAAAATCTTCTATTTGGAACATCCAGTTTTGCTCACATTTGATGGTAGATTCAGCAAAACAAATATGCACTGGATTGATGAAAATGGCAGAGGCTCCATACTTTGTAGTTACTTTTATTTTTCATTTTTTTCAGAAGCTTTTAGTTACCAAAATGTTCTTTTTGCATCACTGTTAACTGCTTCACAATGCACACACACACACACACACACACACACACACACAAATGGGAATTATTGTCGCCTCTTTAGAAATTATGATTTACTGATGCTTTATGGTAAATAATTTTCAATTCATTTAGATTTCCTGCAAAGTTATTTTTTTTGTGTGTGTCTGAATTATTTTTCAGTGTCTCAATGTTTTGATTCTGTAAGTGCTTTCCACATGACAGATTCTAGGGCCATACTCTCATGCAGGGAAGCGCTCCCATCTGATGCTCTCCCTCCTTATTCTTTACCTTATCTCCAGCAATGACTTCTCATTCTCGGAAGGGAGTGGGGAACTTGTAGTACTCTCTAGTTTCCAATGTGCTAGAGGGCCTTTTACTAATTTTATCGTCAGCAGTGCTTGCTCACAGTTAAGCAACTCTGAAATAATTGGCTCTTCTTGGGCTGTGTGTTCTCCAACTGTCTCTCAGTCTGAAGAGCTTTATAGTGGTTGAATAACTGTCTGTCTGCATCTGTCTGTGTCTTCTTGGGCTAAGAGTGCTCCAACTGTCTCTGTCTGAAGAGCATTGGCTGAATAACTCTGTCTGTCTGTAGTTAGTTGTCATCTTGTCAGTAGCCATTGAAAAGTAGATGTTTACGGTATATTTTCTTCAGTTTTTGTTGACAAAATGTACACAATGCGGTGGAATTATTCATACATTCTAACCCAATAAATATAACAGGTATTTCAAGTTGTTTTGAATAGGTCCCTGTGCAAGGTGAGGAAAAACAACTAGAAAATTTGCATTCAATCGAACCACTTATCAAAGTGGTGATTAGGTGCAGGCCTAGTTCCATGTGCCATTGTTCGTTAAGGTGCTTGAGGAGATGATCATGTTTCTTAGTGACCCAGATGAAAGAGAGTGGAGAGGGTGCATCCAATCCATTTGACTACAGTAGAAATTTAGCTTTTTAAGATCTGCTTTTTTATGCCCCCCAAATAATTTCTGGTGAATGAACGTGATGAAACACTATCATTCCACTTTTACTGCAGACAAAAACAAATCTAAATATTGCCCCTTTTAAAGCTCATGTCAGCATGTATATGAATTCCGGAAAATGGTGCTGAAGTCCTTAGACGAGAAACATATTTTTTCTAGGAGACAAGAAAAACCTGAGGTTGTGTCATTTTTCACCTCCTATCCCTATTGCCCGGTCCATGTGACTCAAGTTATCCTGCTTGTGTTACCTCAGACGACCTGCTGTCACCCTCCCTCTCTCCTCACAACACTTTGCTGAAACACAGCTTGGCCAGCAGCCAAAGAACATGCTGCAGAATGCACCAAACTATAAGAACAGTACACAAAAGGTCACTTGAAGGTCTCTCCCTCCCTTTCTCTCTCTTGTCCTCTTCCTCCCTCCCTCTCTTGTTCATTCTCTCTCTCTCTCTCTCGTTCATT
>JACXGI010004853.1:0-28842 GCA_016801175.1 Esox masquinongy
TGTGTGTGTGTGTGTGTGTGTGTGTGTGTGTACTGTTTGTTATGGATAGTGTAGATGTGTATGTCTTTGTGACCCTGTGGGCTTTTTTGATTGCCCACAGGTACAAGTTCCTCTGCCCTTGGATGAATGTCTCATGGAGCAATAATCATGTCAGCGCAGCCTCTAGCCAGAGCATGGCTGAGATGGAACACAGCACAGGGCTAGCCAGCACCACCCAAATTTCTCTATGGCTCCCATGAGTTTTCTGCAAGGTCAAGCTGTTCAGTGATGAGAGCTTGTGGTGCTTGATCAAGAACAAGAATTTGTCTCTCTCAGGTGAACCCCCTGGGTCAATACTTGCAAGCTCTTGCTTTTCTAGTATACATCTAATGTCTGTCTAAATATGTTAAGTGTTTTTTTAAGTAATAGAATAACATGGCACATTTGGCTGACTTTCTACCAAGACCAGCTGACAACAAAGATGATTTTGGTGAACAAATGGCAGTGCAGCCTGTTAAAGACATTGTTGTTGAACATCAAAAATGTTGTCACATGGGTAATTTTTCTTCTAATAAAAACGACAGTGATAAAAACACTTTCCTATAGTTTGTTCCAGACCTGTATGATCAAAGTTAAACCGCTTCTGTCTGCTGGCTAGGGTGACCTACTTTAAAAAGTACATTTTGTTTTGGGTGCTACCTGTCGATGGCTACGTTCAGTTCCAAGTGGTATGGTGGAAACGACCAGTTCTGAATAAATCCAGGTTGGATGCATTATATGGCTGGTTAAACAGAACTTTGAAATCCTTTTTAAAGTCTGTAATTTCAATGCTTTGAATATATACAATAATCCCCATAGCTGTTATCATAAACATGCATGGCGTTTTTGACAATGTTGCTCAAAGCATTGCCCCTGGGAAGCCTGAGATTATGTAAGTGAGATCAAAACATGATTCTGGTTAGATCGGAATATCAGTTTTTGCTCACCAATTGAAAGTCAATAGCTCATTGAATTCTCCTGGCAAAATACATTTTACTTATACGTCATGCCGCAAATTCGGTTGACATCCATCATACTGGCATTTTCACTTTTGGCATAACATGCTATTGCAATGTACTATGTCTTTATTCAGCTTCCCAAAAAAACAGGAGTCGGGCAGAAAAGGATTATGTTCGTAGAAAGTCATGGCAAGCATGCAAAAAACATTACCTCGAGGAGCCGGGTGTGCGGCAACAGTTTCATACCTCCGCAAGCAGGATCTGTGGTCAGCATTGCCTGACTGTACCTGTAAGTAGTTTGTGTTCATCGCAAAGTCAGTCAATACTTTTGTTTATTTGCATAGCTGGCTAACTATTAACAGGCATTGAAGTCGCTAAGCGTAGCTGTTTAAAGTTGCTATTATCAGCTACAGATACTGTAAGCATTCATTAGCTCTGTAGTCACCACCACATTGGCTGGATGAAAATAAGTTTTAGTACAGGTCTGATCTTGGCTACTAAAGATTTTGCACTGCACATGGATTCACTGCTGTTGATAACTGAAGTGACATGTTTCTTCACAGTTGCCACATGTGACTGTATACAGTATGTGTGACATCAGTGTTATGCAAATTAATGAGGCTGATTTGTAGCCTGTGGCGTCAGCTGAATTGTCTGAAGCGGCAATAAAGCTAAAAAAACAATCTGCGTTTTCCTGTAGTTTTTGTCTGTTATTGGGGCTCATATCTCTTTCTGAAAGCTGACTCAGCTCTTTGACATTGTGTCCAGAGGCCTGTAGATCTCTTGATGTTACCCTGGGCTTCTCAGACACATGGTCATCTTTCGGTCAGCTCATGGGCTGAATTTGGTGGGATGACATCATTCGTTGATTGCCAGTGGCCTGGATTTAAGGCTGGACCATCCCCAATTACTCTAATGATTTTCTGATCATTTGCACTGGTTTCTGTGCACCTGGTTCTTGTTTTAGCCTTTTTATGTGATGGTAAAGGTAGGGATGTATTAACGTATTCCGCATAAGGAAATGTCATTTCTGTTTATTTTAATTGCATAAAGGGTTTCAAAGTTAATTTTGTTTGTGTGATTTGTTAAATTAGATTACCTAAATAAATGAATTTGGCTGGAATTTAGCTCAAATATCCACGTCCAAATATGTATTGATAAAAAGACAACAGGCCATATTTGATGTCACAGTAATACATGCACTCATTCATCAAAAGTAGGTAAGTAACCCTGGGACATTGTAAAATTGTCTACATTCACTGGACAAACTGCTAAATGCATAATTCCCTTTCAACATCAATATTTTAGTTTTTAAGATTTATTGTAATTCAACATCATTAAATATGTTATGAATAGGTATTGATATTTTCCTGCATAGTAGGAATGACTCCGCTAGCTTAACAGGGTTATATCAGCAGTCTTGTCATTTTCATCCTCATGGAATCTACTACGGAATCTACCAGTTGTTTTTATTTTGTTTTTATTCTATTTTCTATGTTTAACCAGTCGTGAAGTGATTTTTCTGTAACGGAAGTTCTGGTGCTATCAGAGGAATAACCTCTGTGTAAACGTAACAATCTGCTGATGATGGATAATGCAAGTTCTTGTGCTGCTGCTGTAACATAGTCATCGTCGCAGGGGATTATCTCACAAAAGGACTGACGAGTTTATCCAAGCGCTAGAGTGCGTGGATTGAGATACCGATGTAGGGGATTACCTCACAAAAGGACTGACGAGTTTATCCAAGCGCTGGAGTGCGTGGATTGAGATACCGGGGTGGTGCAGTAAACAGTTTTGGGAACTGTAATTCATCGAGGATGACTATAAAGTGCATGTACAGACATGGCATAAATGTCCCCCTGGAGACAGTCGGGTAAGACATCGATGCAGAGATTATCTCACAAAGGGACTGACGGGTTCATCCTAGCGCTGGAGTGCATGGATTGAGATACCGGAGAGTCCCCCTGCTATCTGACTGTGTTTTAATTCTATTGCATTTTCACTGTAACCAGAAATTCCAATACTGTCACAGCCCTACTTATACCCTTTGATAATTAATAATTGAAAAGCATTGATTCAAAGCTATCCATCAGATGCATCATATTTTTAATGTTTAGGTAAACAGAACTTTGACCTCTGCTGTAGATATCTGAATGACCTGTTTACATTGCTTCATAAAGTTAATGCTATACATTTTTAGGGGGTAATTCAACCACCCCCACGCAGTTTTATTCTGTACATTATTAAATTAAAATATGACAGCAATATGTTATGAAATTCTTTCTGCATTTTCGTAGTTAATCGTTAGCATGCAACGTTATATTATTAAATCAATTGTGACGCAAGTCAACTACAAAATACACTGCAGTGCTCTTTCTGGACAAGCTGTGAGTGTTAGAATGGGTCTGTAACATTTTACGCATTTTGTCCATATTTGGCCTTTCTTCTTTTAGAAAAGTATTCAGTCTTTGTCATGTTCCTTGCGGAGCATCAGTGGACAGTAATCTTTAATTTATGACACAAATTTGCAGTTGGATTTAGATCAGGGCTCCAACTTAAAACAGCTTGGCCACTCAAGGACATTTGCCTCTTATTTCTTCCACTTCTACTGTAGCTTTGGTTGTCTTTCAGATCACTCTCATGCTCAAAGTTCAACTTTAGTTCCCCTTCCAGCTTTCTGTCAGAGGGCAGCAAGTTTTCCTTGTGTTGGATTTACGCCAAACATAACACTTCGCATTTAGGGCAAAAACTTAAATTTTTGTTGTCAGACCAACAAATCTGTTTGGTTTTTTTTCACGTCAGGCTGCAAGGTGGTTTTCAGTAATTGTTTACTTCTTCCCACCCCACCATACCGGACAGATTTGTAGAGTGCTGGTGATGTTGTCATATGCACACTGACCAGTCTTGGTCATAAAACCTTGTAGCTCTGGACACTTTGTTCAGTCTACTAAAACAGCTGACTTTATCCTGAAATCATGTGAATCACTACAATTTAACAGAGGTTGAGTCAGTTAACTGTGTGTGATTTCAAAGTTGATTGGTTACAAAGAGGCCAATTATTCAATTATAATCTGGTTTTGTATTTTTAGTATTCAGTTTAATTTTACAATAGTAAACACATTCCCCTTACAAACATCGAGTAAATGGTGAGTAGATAAGTGAAAAAATGCATGAAACTCTGAGGCCCTGACTGTGTAGACTGTGTTGACTCCCTTAATAGCAAGCTCTGCTGACCTTTGACAAGGGAAGTGGTTTCAGATAATTGTGCAAAAATAGTCCTCCAGATGGTTAAGACCAGCTTTCACAACTCTGATCATCATTCACTCGGGTAGAGAGATGTTTATTGTGGGTCAGATGTTTTACATATACAATGTGTCTCTGTCTGTCTCTCTCTCTCTGTCTGTCTCTCTCTCTCTCGCGCTCTCTCCCTCTGTCTGTCTGTCTGTCTGTCTGTCTGTCTCTGTCTGTGTGTCTGACTCTTTTTGTCCTGAAATCCTGTATGATTGTCACTTTCACATTAAAGTTCAGCAGTCAGAGAGCTGTCTTTTGGCAGTGCTGCCATCTGAGGTTGTCCCAGCTGGCAGCTGCTTCAGGCAGGCAGGCCAGCCAGGCACTGGTGGGTCTTCTCTGGGTTAATCACTTGCTCTCCGGGTTTATGGGTGTGTGATTTCTGTCCACCAATGCTGTTGTAGAATGAAATGTATTTTGTCCTGTTTCTGCTACGCTGACCAAGCTAAGTTCAGACGGATGCATTTGAACTGTAAAATTGCTTCTGCTGTCTGTGCAGTTTGAAAGCTTGTGATCCTGGTGGCTTGAGAGGCATGGGAATAATGGAAGATGGAGGGTTAACTACTGTCATCCATCTCGTGGTGGAGCCTTTCCTGCCTTCTAGAAACATGTGATGCTCCTGTTTTTTAATTAATGTTTTAATGAATTAAACAGACTAACTAAATGCCTCACCAGGTTTTATCTTTTAGTAAAACTCAACATTACACTGACAACTATCGCTATAATGGTTTCATTCTGTTCACGTGAGGCTTCCCTGTGAAACCCTTTCTACTAAAATGCTTCTCCAGCTCTATTTCTTTCTCTGCTTTTAACGACTGTGGCCGTGACTTCGTTGATGTCTGGCAAGGTTTGTCTAGTTATGAGGAGGAAATGGCTGAAATGATGAGGCCATATCGATTGTTATAGGGCCCCATTAATAAGGAGTGGAGAGGCCAGAGGCAGTAGTGGGTGTGCCGGGCTGAATATCAAGTAGAGGAAGTGGCAGTAAATCTAGCCTCAGATCATCAGTGGAGTAATGCTGGGTGTATACGCAGGTCAGGCTCCTCTCCTTCCTCTTCGTCTGTCACTCCATCTCATTTACTTACACTTGCTGTCTCATACCTTGCTGTCTCTCACTATGCCTTGCTTGCTCTCTGATTTTCTCTCATTTTCACACACACTCAATTCGGCCTTCCCACCCTCACTCAGTCTCTCTCTCTCTCTCTCTCTCTCTCTCTCTTGCCCTACAAACGCTGTCGCCTAGCGTCCCCGGCTGCAGTAGGTATTAATAGTGTGCAGAGTCCTTGAGAAACTCAGGAGGAATTACCTTTCCTATCCAGGCTCTCCTCACATATTTCACCTGGTCTGCTGTGAAAGACAGGGCAGGTTGGAGAGGCCACCCAAACCGACTCAACCAAACCGGTAGAAAAGACAGATGGTGGGTGCTAAGGGATTCCTTTGGCTTTATCTGTGTCTGTCATTACAGAAAGAAAGGCCGACAATGAATCTAATTTCAAAGCTTTGCAGTCACATGTAGCCTAATCATCACACTGTCAGATGAGAGAACAGGGTCAGGCAGGGGATTGAAGGCCTGCAATTTAATTGTTGTTATAAGCTGAATGGCCTGTAACTTCGCCTTTACGATAGAACTGCCAGGCAGGGAGATTGTGGGTTGCGCACACACAGTGAGAGGAGGTAGGGTGACACTTGGCTTAGCAATGGTAACAGAAATAACAAGGTGTTTGTGTTGCGTTTTTTCCCCAAACATTGGGGCTCCTCTGCTCTCAGTCCAGATACAAGGTGGGGGTCCACAAACAACAGGAAATGGAGAATTAGTGATGCTGCAATGCAGGGGGATTATGGAGGGATGAATCCTGAAGAGCCCTAATGCCATATCGCAGTATTCTTTTTGACTATTACATTTTTTTTTTTTTTTTTTTAGCTATTCACTTCATGTGGCCAAATCAGGCAATAGATGGAATGGGCAAACCTGTGTAGAATAGATCCCTCCGTTTATATATCGTTTGGATGAAGTAACATTTTTGTTCACATTTTCTAAAAGTACGCTTTGCACTGTCAGAATAACATTTGCTTAGCAACCCAACCTGAACTTTATCAAAGAGTAATTAAATATGGAAAGTTTGAACAAATTGACATGGTTTTATTATTATATAAAATAATAAATAAAAGCTGTAAATACCAAATGTATTGCAATGTTATATTGCGATACGGTGTGCCGGGCTGAGTAACAAGTAGAGGAAGTGGCAGTAAATCTAGCCTCAGATCATCAGTGGAGTAATGCTGGGTGTATACGCAGGTCAGGCTGCTCTCCTTCCTCTTCGTCTGTCACTCCATCTCATTTACTTACACTTGCTGTCTCATACCTTGCTGTCTCTCTCTATGCCTTGCTTGCTCTCTGATTTTCTCTCATTTTCACACACACTCAATTCGGCCTTCCCACCCTCACTCAGTCTCTCTAAAGTAGGATGTTACAGAGCGCTGGTGAGTACTGATTAGCTGAGCAGTGGGGCGGTGCCGAGTGGTGGTTGAATGTTTTTTTTTAAATAGACATGCATCAACATGTCGCTGGGGTTCCAAGCCTTTCACAATTTCCTCTTATCTGGAATGTCTGAAGTTGCCTAGTAGTCACTAAAGTTGGATGTATGATTTAAAAACTGTAGTAGGATGGTTTGAATCCTGAATGCTGATTGGCTTGAAAGCGGTGGTATACGGTCACAGTAAAAAGTATTGGCCCCCATTTTTCTACAGATCAAAATACATTTCTTATTGTAGATTCTTCAAAGTATCCACCCTTTGCAAATTAGCCATGAATGCTTTGCACGCATTGCATTATCTCAACCAGCTTCTTGAGGTAGTCACCTGGAATACATTTCAAATAACAGGTGTGCCTTATTAAAAGTGAATTTGTTGAATTTCTTTCCTTAATGTTTGAGTAAATTAGTTGTGTTGTGAAAAGGTAGGGTTGGTGTACAGAAGACCATCATAATGTCTGTAATATAATACTCCATATTATGGCAAGAACAGCTCAAATAAGCAAAGAGAAATGACGGTCCATCATTACTTTAAGACCTGAAGGTCAGTCAATTTGGAAAATTTCAAGAACTTTGAAATTTCTTCAAGTGCTGTCACAAAAACCTGCACTATGATGAAACTGGCTCTTATGAGGACTGCCACTGGAAAGGAAAACCCACAGTAACCTTTCCTGCAGAGGACTAGTTCGTTATAGTTACCATCCTCACAAATCTGCAACCTCAGATTGCAGCCCAAATAAATGCTTCACAGGATTGAAGTAACAGACACATCTCAACATCAACTGTTAACAGGAGACAGTGTGAATCAGGCCTTTATGGTTGAATACCTGCAAAGAAACCACTACTGAAAGACATCAAAAAGACGAGACTTGTATGGGCCCAGAAACACAAGAAATTGATGTTAGACCGGTGGAAATGTGTCCTTTGTTCTGGTAAAGTCAAAATTTAAGAATAAAACTATATATGTGCTGCAGTATTCTCTACGTAACAATCTACTTCTGGCTAAATTACTACACTAAATGGTTCTCTAGTGGAATGTGTTCCATCCTACAAATACCTTGGGATTTAGTTGGATGTAAATCTGTCTTTAAAAAAAACAAGATTAAAGACTAAAATTGGTTTCTTTTATAGAAACTAATCATATTGGCTCTGGAAGGAATCCTCTGGATGCAGTGGATCATTCAGGCTTTGGTTTCATCTCTGGTGCAGATTTTTGCACACATTGTTTATTACACACTGCTCAAAAACATTAAGGGAACACTTAAATCACACATCGGGTCTCGATGAACGAAATATATCAAAGATCAAAATCTTTACTGTACATTGTGTAATTCGTTGAGAACAAAATGACCTAACAATGGTCAATGGAAACCAAAATCGCCAACCAACTGAGGGCTGGATTCAGACTCGCATCAAAAATCTAAGTAAACAATTGAAATCACATGCTCTTCCAACTTGCGTGAATGTCATCATGGCAACTCATAATGTGACTCAGTAGTGTGTATGGCCCCCACATGCCTGTATGCACTCCTGACAACGTCTGAGCATGCTCCTGATGCGACGTTGGATGGTGTCCTCGGGAATCTCCTCCCAGACCTGGATCAGGGCATCAGTGATCTCCTGGAAAGTTTGTGGCAATACTTGGTGGTGTCGGATGCACCGATGCATAACGTCCCAGAGGTTCTCAATTGGATTCAGGTCTGGGGAATAAGAGAACCAGTCAGTGGCATCAGTGCCTTCGACATCCAGGAACTGCCTACACACTCTGGCCACTTGAAGAGAACCGCACGCCAATGGTGGACCTGCCAATTCTGGTGTTCTCTGGCGAATGCCAATCGAGCTGCATGGTGCTTCCAGCCTCATGGAGTCTGTTTCTGACAGTTCTGTCTGGAACATGCACACCAGTAGCCCGCTGGAGGTCATTTTCCTCCTCGCACAAAGGAGAAAGATACTGGTCATGTTTCTGGGTCGATTCCCTTCTACAGCCCTGTCCAGCTCTCCTCGTGTAACGGTTCATTTCCTGGTATCTCCCCCATGCTCTTGAGACTGTACTGGGGGACACAGCAAACCTTGTGACAGGCACGTATCTATGTGCCATCCTGGTGGAGCTGGACTGCCTGTGCAACCTGAATGGGCTGCAGGTACCACCTCATGCTACCAGTAGTGGCAACGACGCTAGCAAAATGCAAAGCTAGAGGAGAATCAGTCAGGAAGGATAAGGGGAGAGCAACTGTCTGTGACCACCACCTGCAAAACCAATCCCTTTTTGGGGGTTATCTTGCTGTTGCCTCTCCAGAGCACCTGTTATCACTTTCATTTGCACCAAAACAGCTGACATTGATTCACAATCGCTTATGCTTCCTTACTGGACAGATTGATGTCCCTGAAGTTTAATTGACTTGGTGTTATACAATGATGATGACGTGTTCCCTTAATTTTTTTGAGCTGTGTATGTGTCCGTTGGCTGGGACTCCCTGTCTTCTGAAAGGGCCTGTCATTGGTGGGTGTTTTATATATATATATGGCTGAAACGTGTTAACTACCTTGTGTATTTATATATTTTGCATGTTGCTCAACTGCGAAAGAGTCCTGTCTCTCAGTTGACTTTTCTGAATAAATTAAGGTAAATAAATAATTGAAACTATCTACGAAACATCAGTAATCGTGGACATTTTTTAATAAAAAGCTCTTCTCAGTCAGGAGCATTGGCTGAATTAACATAAGTTAGCTTGATAGCCAAAATAACTACACAAAATTTGCAAAAAAACACTCATGACTAGCTCATTTTCAGGCATACAGTGATCTCCAAGTGTCTGGACAGTGAAACATTTTGTGTTTTTGTCAGCACTTTGGATTTGAAATGAAAAAATGTGTTTTTGTTGCAGACACACACCTTTCATTTGAGGGTATGTCCATCTATGTCGTTTTAAACACTTAAGAAGTTACAGCACCTTTCATACTGAGACACTTTCAGGATACCAAACCCATCGCCTTTAGGAGGATAACTGACAAAAATGTAGCCAAAAACAGGTGGTCAAACGAGAAACATTGAATAGTGATTGCAGTGCAACACTGAAATTAATACCGTACATTTTCTTTGATATGTGCTGATTGCTGAGAACTTCTAAGTTGCTTTTACAATTAACTGGTATGGTAGCATTTGCTTCTGTGTTACTTGGGGCAGCAGGATAGCCTAGCGGTCAAGTGTTGGACCAGAAAATGAAATACTGCTCGTTCTAATCCAGGAGTTGAAGCACCCTGACATTCTGTCCCTGAGCAAGACAGTTAACCCCAAAAAACATGGTGAGCTGGAAATCACCGGCCTTATGCCGTAATTGGTTTGCAATGGGTCAAACTTTCCTCCAGCTGATGAACATCATAGAACGCAGGGAAACACAGCATTTCGAATTGGACACTGTGCCCCCCCCCTCCATACCAGGTCATCAAGACATTACAAATATGTTGTTGCTTCCCTCAGTTGTGTTGATAATATATGCCATTTAACAGACTCTCGTGTCCGAAGCGACATAGTCATGTGTGCATACAGATTCCACTTGGCAAGTAGAGACATGTACCATGGTTGCAGCGAGGAGTTTTTGAGGGTTTGGAAAGAATGGGAGCTATAATTGGTTTGTCGTGTTGGCACAATAAGCTCAGGTTTTTGCATGCTGCCACCGTCTTAGCAACATTCTCCATTTGCTTTCAGAAAGTATACAGATTACTGTATTTTTCTGTTTATCAATCCTATTTTTCACTTCCTGTGAGCCAGGCAAATGGGTGTGAGTTAAACTTTTAGTATTATTTCCATTAAATATAACCTGCCTATCTCTTCACATCTTTACTGCTGGAGTGCTGAGGGAAACTGAGGTGTTACAATTCACCTTGATGTGGTGGGAGCGCCTGACATTTTTCAGCAGAAAAGGATGGGTTTCTTGTTATTATTCTATATTAAAATTCTGTGCTCAGATTTTTCTTTACGCAACTTTAATCACCTACCATTCTCTTCTATCTGAGATGTATAGATTTTCCTCAGGAGCTGCTCAGGATTACATAAACTCTCTATGAATAATATAGAGATGTATGCCATTCAGTGACAAGTAGAGAGAAGAATTGATATATTTGACATGGTTGCAAACTGTACTCTGAGGGTCTGGGAAGCAGTAAGTGTCTGGGTTTCAATTAGTAATGATGTTTAAAGTGTGAATTATGGTAGCTCCGAGCTCTCAATACGATCAGCCTACAGCCACTTGGAGATTTGATGTTTCTTTTGGATACATTTGGGAGGTTGGTTGGGAGTTTGAAAGAGAAAGTGCTTGTGTCATATATTGTGTAAAAATCATTTACAGTTAGAATCTAGATCTTTCAGAATTGACCTGCAAATTCTGCAATTAAGGGGTTAATAATAATAATAATAATAATAACTTTATATAGCTCCCTGTTACAAAAATCAAAGTACTTTACATTGGGGAAAATGTACCCAGCAGTGGTGTTGTTAAGGCCTGGGCCTACAGGCTTCAGCCTCTGATCTTTTTGTAGTAGCCCCAGGTCTTTTGATCCAATTCTAAACAAATATTAGAATTGTATTATTTAGTAGTATTTTATATCGTTTTTAACTTTCCTCTCAAGGAAGGATCAGCTCAATTGTTCAATGTCACCTCTGGGGAAAGGTGCTTGAAAGAGAGATTCAGACCAAGGCAGCATTTACACAGGCAGCCCAATATTTTTTTTTAAAAACTAAATTAAAATGATTGGATGTGATTGGTCTAAAGGCCCATTGGTTAAAAAAGAATACGAGTATTGGGTGACTGTATGAGACCCTCGACAAGGTGTGGTAGCCCTGGTCCTTCAGTTCTTCATGTTTTTGATTTAAAGGGGTGGTATGGGATTTTGGCAATGAAGCCGTTTATGTAGTTTCCCAAAGTCAGATTAGCTCGTGGATAACATTGAAATGTATCTGCATCAAATAAGGTGATAGAGGTGTAGGTGGTTTTGCAAGACTGTTCTACCTCTTCCTTCATATCGACCAAGATATACGATACCATTCAAAAGTTTGGTCACGCCTACTCATGCAATGGTATTTCTTTATTTTTACTATTTTTCACATTGTAGAATAATAGTGAAAACATCAAAACTATGAAATAACACTGTCAAAATACATGTACATTTTAATTTCTCCTAAGTAGTCTCCCTTTGCCTTGATGAGAACTTTGCACACTCTTGACGTTCTCTCAACCAGCTTCATGAAGTAGTCACCTGGAATGATTTTCCAACAGTATTTAATGACTTCCCACATATTCTGAGCACTTGTTTATTGCTTTTACTTCACTCTGCAGTCCAACTCATCCCAAACCATCTGAATTGGGTTGAGTCCGGGTGATTGTGGAGGCCAGGTCATCTGATGCAGCACCATCACTCTCCTTTGTCAAATAGCCCTTACACATCTTGGAGGTGTGTTTTGAGTTCTGGTACTATACATCATCCAAAGTTCATCTGACTGTTGTAATGGGTAATAGGCCCATTGTAAAACCCCATAACTGTCCCTATTATCAACATGGAGGACCAAAGGCCTGATTAATTTTTTAAGGGTGTTCCTAAATGTACTCACAGTTATAGCTGTGTGTTTACACATTGCCTGCTGGTGAAATATGGCCACCGCTTGTTGAATGAAGAATAGTTAATAGGGACTTTTTTTAATGCACAAATTAAATTGTGATGATAATAATAATGTGTAAGTTAAATTATTTTTATATTGCGAGTTCATGGAACAATTCTTAAGTCTATCAATGTATAGGCCTATCATATAATTTGACTGTGTTAGTGTATGTCCAGTAATTTAAAAATAGGAAGGAGATGTACAGCGTTGAAATGACAGACTCAGTGGAAGGAAAACAAATGGGTCACGTGTGATGTTGTTTCCGAGGGCAGTTTTGGCATATAATGCAATTCAGTGTTTGTTTTTTTGACATGGAACATCTTTGCAGGAAGTTCAGATTGACTCAGAACATAATTTTCACCAAATGGTGTTAAACATATTTTAGAAAGGCTGGCAAATAATGCATTTTATTTAGGTGGACATCCAAGTCCTATTCTCCCTCTGTTTTTTAGCAATGTGCACGTTTCAATAGTACCTTGTTGGTAATTCCAGCATCTCACCAAGAATGGCCAGCCCATAGCTTTAGGTGTAATCATCAGCTATCATCAGTCCAACTTGGAACTCCAGGCTGGATGACCATTAAAAGCCATTTTTCCCAGCTGTAGCATTGTCTACGTTCCTAGTCCTGAATCCATTAAAGTCAAAAGTCATGCATTTCCCAGTTCCTAGTTTAGAGTTGTTTTAAATGTATTTTTTGACGGCCATGTGTGGCACTCTTCGCCTGAGCGACCAGCCGGGAACAAAATAATTTCCTTGGGACAAACTTGATTTCAGCCCACTCTTTTTGGATCCCTGGTGTCCTTAATGCTAGCTGGCTAAAGAAACACAGGATTTTTGTTGTTAGCAACGTTATTTCACTAAAGGCTGTTTACTCACCTCACGTCAGTTCAAACATCGTATGGAAATTCTGGCTAATGCATGTGCTAAAATGTCTATTGATATTGTATATCAGTTGTTTTCGTTTTCCTGTAAGCTTGCTATTTGATTTCAGACCTGTCTTTGCTGGGTTAGATGATTACACATCCTGCATGCTATTAGGAATATTTCTTTTATTATTATTTGAAGGCCTGGAAGCCTGGTAGCAAACTTTCCACACCTAGTACAGGGAAACCCTGACGCGCCACTCCTTGCTCCTCTCCGCTCAAATACTCTGCACCCTACAGAATGATGAGACTAGCTGGGTGAGAAAGGATAGAACTGCAGGAAAAGGAGGCCGCAATTTATAGACTGGTGAGTTTGAAATAGTGTGAACATTTTGCCTGTTTGCCAGTGAAGCTATTTCCCAGATGCCTCGTTTGTAGTGAAATGTCTGCCTTGAAAGTTACTATCTCCAGCCTTGTTTCTAGCAGCACTGGATTGCTGTGGCTCTGAAGTTGAGAGCAATGGGGCCAAACCACTTTGAATAGTATGACAGAACACTTCATACCCAGCACCTGACTTTCACAAAGGAAGCAGCCTAAATTGAGATGTTGCTGCACCGAGACTAGTCGCCCATCTCCATGTGCACGTACGAACCAAAGCCAATCTGATACAACTGACTGAGCCTGGAGAGGAGTGGCTAGGATTTACTGGAGCTCACTGACGCCAAGAGATTATGTAGAGGTAAAGGGAACAGGAAATTATATGGCTGTTTGTTAGCATTTTGGTAGTAATGTGTTGTGTTGAGGAAGGTTTGGTTGAATAACCTTTCTAATATGGTTGAATGAGAGAGTGGCTGATGCACGTTTCCACTGACAGAGGGTGAGGAGGTTTGGTGGCCAGGCAGGGTGGTAGGGCAGGTGGGGCTTACTAAACCTGTGCGAACCTTAATGTCCATGATCTCCACTCAGCACAGGAAGTGGAGGGGACTATTTTTTTCCTCCCATAGCAACAGGATCCATTAGAGTTGGTCTTCCCTAGCAACAGCTGGAAGGATCAGAGCAAAGTTTAAACAGAGTTTATCCTGTCAACCCAGAGGCTAAACCGCCGGGGATGGTAACAAACGCTTGCTCACATACTCATCTCAAGCTGCTTTGTTGGAAAGTGACATGCAGTGCAACTCCAAGCAGACACTCTCCATTTAAAAGCCAACCAGGCTGTTTGTCAGTGTAGCTAGATTAACCACCTGGCCCTGGCTGTTTTTCCATAGGCCGTCCCCTACATTTGCCTGATGCTTACACTCAGACAGCTGGACAGGTATACTACTGGGTGAGGAAGAGGTCTGTAAAATGAGGATCTGTTTAGGCTCTGATAGTGTTCTCCAGTGAAGTGACCCACTTAGCCTGACATTTTCAGGACATGGCTAAGATCATCTGGTGCGCTTTCCTTCTTTTTCCTCTTATTCCCTCATA
Source organism: Esox masquinongy (assembly GCA_016801175.1). Taxonomy (NCBI): domain Eukaryota; kingdom Metazoa; phylum Chordata; class Actinopteri; order Esociformes; family Esocidae; genus Esox; species Esox masquinongy. The sequence goes on from JACXGI010004853.1 coordinate 14,780, forward strand.
CACACTTTCCTCCTAAATTCCTAAACTTTGATTGGATTGATCAGGGACGCAGACAGTTATCCCATGCAAAAGAAATGCCAAATACTAAAACATAAGTGCCTGATTAGGTTATGTTAATCTGTCCGAATTATTTTGTTGCCCTGAACTAGGACTATGTGTCAATGGTTTAAAAAGCTGAGAATCTATACTTGAACATATTAACTGTTTGACTTCCAATCCAAACTTTTGGAGAATAGAGCTAAAATGAAAAATGAAATCTTCACTGTCCCAATAATTTCAGAGGGCACTGCAACTAGGAGAAATTTTCAATACATTTTTCAAATTAACTGGCAATATGCCAACATTCCATTCTAACCATGTATCCCAAGCCAGCCATTCCACCCTACCAACTTGCTCAGAGTGCCCTTGACTGCTTTGTGTTGCTGAAAAAACTCAGAAGGTGACTTCTACAGACAGTGAAGGGATCAATAAACCCATCAAATTCAGGTCACACTCGGGACTTGAATGACGCAATTCATGTTCTACTTCTAAATAATAAAACTAGTAGCGTTTTAGAAGAAATAAACCTCAGATATAGGTATGAATGTGAAATTGAAGGTCCAGGGGGCAGGAGTTCATATGAGATCTTTGCAACTTCATAGCGGTGAAAAGCAAGTGGGTGAGGATGTATTAATTTAGTGGGATTTTGGACAACCTAATGGAATGTGCTGAGAGTATCTAATTTGCTTTGTTTGCGAGTGCCTAGGAAGTTTCTGTAGTGTGTGGGATTGAGGATGGAGGGAATGTATAGAAACCAGAAGTGACATTCGGCTGTCCTGGTCTACAGCGTGTGCTTCTATTGAGCCCTGGCACTGAATGTCTGTTGAAACCCAAGTCATTTTGTAACACAGTAGGGATGCTGCTGATTTGGAGTGCCAAACTGCTCTCACTGGGCTGTATTGCTGTGTCGACAATATAGGCCTGTGGAAAGCAAACGACTTTGATATAAAAATGTACTAATTATTTACTGTCCCTGCAATTCATCTCATCTCTATCGGTCTCTCCCCAGCCTGGATGTCTGCTTGTCTCCCAGCTGGGTGCATGCTTGTCTCCCAGCTGGGTGCATGCTTGTATCCCAGCTGGGTGCCTGCTTGTATCCCAGCTGGGTGCCCGCTTGTATCCCAGCTGGGTGCCCGCTTGTATCCCAGCTGGGTGCCCGCTTGTCTCCCAGCTGGGTACCCGCTTGTCTCCCAGCTGGGTGCCCGCTTGTCTCCCAGCTGGGTGCCCGCTTGTCTCCCAGCTGGGTGCCCGCTTGTCTCCCAGCTGGGTGCCCGCTTGTCTCCCAGCTGGGTGCCCGCTTGTCTATTTGAAACAGGTCATTGTGGCTGTTTCATAGTGTAACACTGATAGTATGTCTTTTCCCAGGCAAAATGTTACGTATAGCAGTAATAGTAAAAATAATTTAATTTGTATAGCACTTTTCGTTTTAATGTTATCTCAAAGGTTCTCTGAGAAAATGTAATACAATGGTAATGATGATGATAAAACAAATATTTTAAAATAAAAGCAAAAGCTGAAATGGCAGTAGTGGGCTAAGAGCTATACCCATTTCAGATTGGGCCTAAGACAGAAAAATGCTTTGTTTTGAAAGTTCTTAGTGATGGAGAAACTCTTAGATGGTCACGAAGAGCAGTACGGAGTGGCTGGAGCAGAATGTGTGACGTTGCTCAGTGGTTGAGATAAGGTCACTGATGTAGGTGTGGATCAGTCTTTTTAAAAGCAAGCGTGAAGTTTTTGAAGTCACCCTGTAGTTGACCAGATAAGTCATTGTCAGCTCATGCACAAATGTGCTACAGCATGCTGTGGCCATGGATGCTGTGGCCATGGATGCAGAATCCATGCGAATCCATGGTTTTAGAAGAATCCATGGTTTTAGAAGTGAACAGTCCCCCCTGACCCATGGGAGTATGTTAAATCGTTCCTGGAAGGGGAGAGTGATCCCTCAGCCACCAACCCCTGTTCAGCATGCATGTGTTCCCTCTCTGGTTGCTGAGGCATTAAAGGATTGCTACACACAGCTGTAGTCTTTGCCATCATTACCACTCTAAAAATACTGCTCTACATTTGAGAAGACAGAAGTCTAAAAATCTGGGTAATTTTGTGCAGCCGTTGGTTGGTAAATTTGTCGGCAGTATATTTCTGTGTGTGTGAAAGATTAGGAATTTGGAAAATTATTTTTTGTTAATGTGTGAAGGGCCTGTTCTAACAGTTGTGCTGTTAGTGTAGGATTACAAATAGATGGAACAGTCACAGTATAACATTGGCCCTCTCAAAGACCCAACCTCAACATGACTGAATCTGTGTTGGATCACTTGGACAGGGAAAATAAGAAAAAGCTGTCAACACAAAACAAAGCAAAAGGAAGGCCATTAAAATTACTGTTGTTTTAAAAACACAAGTTTTTGTTACTTTTGGTTGTTTAATTTTTCTTTGTGTTTAAATTGTGTAGTTTTTTTTTTTTTATAATTTACCACTTACCACTTTGATGATGAGCTTCATTTTTTGCACAACACTAAGTTATTGTAGAGCCTACTGCTGCTTCAGAAGTGTTACGCTTCCAGGGCTTGACATTTTAGAAACCATCCAGGCCAGTGGGCAGCCCTGTCAGAGGCCTGTTTAGGTAGAGAAGAATTATTGAATATTTCTATTTTTAAGTCTATAAAATTTATTTAAAAACTATATGAAGTCCTGAAGCTTTTGGTAATTTAAATTATTCATCACACTGAAGCTCCACACAGCCTATAGCATAGTTTGAGAAACCACGCCAGAGACAGCTGGTTATTAGGTGGAAAAGACTGATGGGCTAGAAAAGCATGAGAAAAAATACTTGTGATAAATAATTGAAATATAAGGAAATTATGGTTATGCATTTCAAATATTTAAAATGTTTTAAGTCTTGGATCAATATTTGCCACACATCATACATTGGAATAGCCTACCTTGGTAATCAGACATTTTCTCTAGGCTATTTGGCTAGTTATGGGAGCCAATTTAATTCTTCTCCAATATAATTAATTTGTAATTTTTTACTCTTTTCTGAGAGCTTAATGATTTATTATAGTTTCTAGGCACTTCCACCTCTATTCACAGCCCTGATGGTGCAGTTTGTATACCTTAGCCAATAACAAAGTTGTGATAAATTCCCTCAGCAATAGGCATTGGTTTAATCAGCTAGGCCTACCAACTAATCATCTCCAAAACAACTTCCCCAAGGTGTCTTGTGCACCCAAGTACCAATTGTTGCGTTGTAACGTTCTTAGCTGAACTGTCTTGATAGATGCTGCACAGGTTCGAGGCAGAACTCAAGGCTGTTTGTGCTTTATTAAAACTTGTTGAATGGGATAGTGTTGGGGGCTATTAGCTGAGTGGCTGGCTCAGACTGGATGTGTTCGTTTACATGATCTAACATCAGAAATACCACTCCATTTGATGCCACATCACACAGTATTTTGGTTCTCGGAGATCAAAACATAATACTTTACTCAGTATGGTGAATTCTATAATGATACGGTCACTCCTTAAAAGACAACTTCAAAAGGTTGTTCCAGGCTGAAATGCGCTGTGCCCAATAGCCTGGGGAAGAGGTTAGTATAGGATTCACCATGCTGTGGAAAGTCTGGCAAGGGCAATATACAGTAAATACATACGCATCTGTTGGGTGTTGGTTTGTTTCTATGCGGTTAAACCGTGAATGGTTATTATTACAGCATCTAATGTTGGTTTCAGCGGTTTTTCATTCAGGCATTACATTATTAAGAGTACTCTGTTTTTGCTTGGTTTCTCCTTTTAAAGTATGAAAAACCCCATTTGACAGTGGCCCGGTATTGATCACTTGGTAAGAGAATGGCGTTTGCAATGTTCTGGATTTGATCCATACGAGAGCCTGTATGAAGTTCCATGGCTTTTGGGCCTACATTTCATGAGGATTTATTTTCTATAGACTATTACAACCAGTTCAGATATGATGTTTACCGTGTACAGTGATTTCTCAGCCAATCCTGCATTGTGTTCTCTGAGAATAGCTAGTAAAAAACAGCCTGTAAAATAGGAAAATGAAGTCACCTGTCTCCAGTTTCAATACATTTTGTACAGTTGTGTATCTCCTGTTATTGTGGCGGTGTGTTCTCCCAGTGGGGGCTCGTGGAGGGGACTGTCTGTCAGATGGCTGCCTGTGTCACTCACTATCAGACATTGATTAGCATGTCTGATAGTGAGGTGGTCTATGAATGGTCCCAACCAGTGGCCATCCACTTACCTGTCTTAACACCAGCGTCTGTTTTTGACCGGCATGCATGTTTCCGCCATTGTTTTAGTTTACTTGAGGACCAAACCCCCACCCAAGAGTGGTAAGAAAGCAGAATTTAAACTTGTGGGGACATTTCAGTGGTCCCCATGATTAAAAAAAAAGTTACATTAATGGGAGCATTTTACAATTGGTTAAGGGTTATCCCCCACACACCAGTAACTCCCAGCTCTGAGTTGTAGAACCGACCAGGTGTCTAGAAACCTACGAGCAGCCCTGAGGGCAGTCTTCGCCAGGGGGCTGCTTTGGGCTTGGATGTCCTCGTCAATTTCAGATGTCATTTGTTACCCAGTGTGAGTACAAAGGGGCCCTGAGCCTCCCTCTGTTGTCAACAAAGCAAATTAAAAGTGAACTGTTGTGAACCGCTACACTTAATCTGAGATGGCCCTCTTCCTTTTTTGTTAACTGAGGAGAAATGACATGGTTTTGATTGTCTTCTTTACTTATCTGATTGTTGCTGTATTGTGTAGTATTTGTCCTCTAGAGGGATAGGCCTTCGTGTTGCTGATAGGATCAAAGCGTTTGGCAAATGTACCTTTTCAGGAGACTTCATGAATACATCGTATCCATTATTATGCATTTCTGTATAGTACAGAACAAGGACACATGGAATCAGTGTTACCTACTCACTGTACTGTCTTTCAATTACCAAAATAAAACACATTTGTTTAACTTTCAAGATATGATATCCTAAATAGATATTTTAAACTTAGCAATAATTCTGTTGCACAACCTCATATCTGTTGTTCAACTATTTTTTAATGTTCTTTGGAAATTGTAGTATCTGGCCCTTGTGTTCCTAAGAAATGCTTCATAAATGGGAGCACTAATGTCTATCTCTTGGCTACACTTAGCTCCTATGATTAAACCTGGTGGGTGGGGAAAAAGGAACTTGTGCCAACAGATTCCGTACAATAGGTAGTGATAGTTTTCTGATAGGACAGGTGTGGTTCTCTGCAGATCCTGTACAAGTCTTTGAGTCATCAGCCTTCTTAGGAAAAATACTGCTTAGTACTGCTGGGCTATCTCAGGAACATGCCCTTGATGATATATTAAAATAGCATTTACTAAACAAATTCATTGATTAGAAAAAATTGAAATCAACCTGCACTTATTTCAGAAATAATCTGACCTCGTACCTGACAGATAAGACTCTTGTGTGTGTCTGTTTCCTTCAGAACTGCTCAGAACAGAGTGGCATAGTCAGTAAATCAGAGTGGGGGAGCAAGAACATTAACTTATCTTCTTAAATTCCACACAGTACATCATACAAATATTTCCTTGTGGTCTTCCTTGATTTCTAAAACCTTTGTGCTGAATTTCAAAGCTTACATCCCTAAAACTGAAATATTACAAACCAGTCTAGAACTACTATAACAGACTCTCATAGCTCTTACTTTATGGTTGAAAACAGAAGGGCTTGCACAGAGGCTTGCACTATCCTGTCCGTTTTTTTTCTGACGAGACGGATGTAGGTACTTTTGGATATGATAAAAATTGTGAAGTGTTTCCATGTTCTTCTTTCAGGCATTTCAACATGCGAATGAAAAGGGATACAAGCCTGTTCTCTCCAGACCTCAAAGTGGAGGTGTCAGGAGAGGAGATTCCTTACGACACTTCCCACATTTACACTGGAGAGATCTTCGGTAAGTCCATCATTTATTTCGGCAATGACATCCTCATGCCCGTAGGCACAATAGATTGTTACCAGGGAAACACTCTCTCCATTCAATTTGTTTATTTGCTTTAATTTGCATCCATCTGTGGCGTGTGGGTGTGTGTCAGAGGGTTGTGGGATTGTAGAGCAGGCCGGAGTTAGAGCTAAAAGCCCCGCCACCACGAAGCTGTTATTTCAAATACTTCGGAGTGGGTCAGGTCAACCCCTTATAATTTTCAGTCTATTCATCTTAGGTTTATTAGATAGGACTACGAGGGTAGGTAGGAGGCGCTAGAATAGCAGTGGGCCTGACTGGTAACTATGGTCACATCCAAGAGCCAGCGGCCCACACCCCCAGACCACCACATGCCAGATGAAGCTGGGATTTCTAACATTGTAAATTGATCTCCACTCCGTTCTTGTCTGTGATTACATGCTTTTGTTTACAGTGCATACATGTGGAGAATGTGTTAGGTGGGTGTGTTGTTAGTCACATCCCATCCCAGGACCGCCCCCCTTGCCTCAAGCTCAGCTCTCATACACACAGGAAGGACATCCGAGGTGTGGTTGTCCGGTCATGTGATGTGGTGTTTTTGTGCTAAGCTCTCAGATCCCATCAGGCTCAGCTAACTCCCACCTCATTATTCCCAGAAGCTGTCATCTCTCCACTGCAGAGCGGACTGTGTAATTCAGATCAGTCTCCACTGGAGCACCCCCTCATCTCTATCAAATGGAAATCTGGAGATGTTTCCTTTTAGAGAAGCAGCACTGCGTCGATCCAAGGACAACATTTATTTATTCTTAAATGTGGACAGTCAAATGTGGACTTCAGACTCAATCAAGATAACGATGCTGATGTATTCATTAATTCAAATTATTTGAAAATCTGAAATCTAGACTTAGAATTTTAATTCTACTATTGTGCTCTGCTGTAAAGACCATAGCTCTTTGTGTTACCTTACATATCTCTCCAATTTTCTTTATTTAATACATAAGACCATAGATAAAATTATTATAAATATGTACATTCACAATGATTTAGCTCACTTTTTAGAGCCTGTTTTTCTGACATTATCATGTCTTCCAAGATCCTATTAAAGCAGTGACATAAAAGCCTCACTCATCTTCTGTGCACTGATACGTTTAATTGCCAGACTCACTCTGGCTTACTTAAGGAACATTTGGAATAGTCAGAAGATGATGTTCACGTCTGCAAGGCCTTGATGTATGACAGAGAACCTGAGGCTTTACAAAATCAAATCTAAAACCTTGCTTCATAATCTTTTTCCGCACTTCTTTGTGTAAGTGGACAGTTTCCATACGAGAGATGAAACACTACAAGGAACAGGTAAAAAAAAAAAGTCCTCTAAGACTTAATAGATTTTTCCACTTTGCATTTTTTGCTGTCGTCAATCTTCAGAGAAATAGTAGTTGGGCAATCATTACGTAATCACGCTTCAGTGAGCAAGGCCGAGTGCCAAAAGCAAAATTGCTGCAACAACAAATGTAACAAAGTGTTGTAATGCTCCTCAATAATACTGCAATTAGGAATCCAAAATGCACTCCCAAGCTGAGTTGCAGTAAATGTCAACATCTTTCTCTCATCAACGCATAGCACTTTAATGCATACTTAATGTTGTGTTTAATGTGCTCCTTTGTTGAAAAATGTAGATGCACATTAATACATTTTGGAGCAAAATGAAAAATAAAGTATTAAAGATACGAATTGGCAGCAATGACAAAATGCAGCATTGAAGAGCAAGATTAAGTAGCCTACATTGGTATGAATCCTGTCTACTTTTGAAGCTCATCTCCAAAAGAAGTGGACAGCTTTCTGTCCCACCAAGTTTGGATAGTAGTGGTAGTTACGATCACTTTCCTCTGTGGCTACCAGGTTGTTTGCTTGTTAATTCTGTTACATGATCAATAAGATTAGTGGCTCGAGTGGTTGTATAATGGATCTTTTATGACTGTCAGATGGTGTCCTGCCAAATAGGCAAGTGAAAAAAAAAAAATTTCTGTGATTTTTGTCATGCATTTTCAACAGTTAGATTAAGGAACTAGCTGTATTTCAGAACTGGATATATGGCAGCTAATTACCACTCTCAAATGGATAGTGGTGTAAAGCTAGACATCATACATGGGACTAAAAGGTATTGACCCATGTGTTTCTCAATGTTAAGATATGTTTGGGGATTCTACATGACAAGAAAAATGGTCTACTCACAATAAGTGTTCAACTTTGTGGGATAGAAAACATGTTGGTTTTGATGATAATGAGGCTACCTCAGGTTAACTTACAAGACAACTTTATTGCCTGTAATTGTGAAATTTCAACATCTACTATAGGCCATTGCGCAGTTTTTTTTTTGTTTAACTGCAATACAAATAAGCATGGGTAGCCAAAATGCGCAAGAGCTAGCTGGTTAGCTTCTCTTTTGTAATATGAAGTGGATGGCTTAAGCTAGACTGGATGTAATGGACAAGTGTTTGTTTACATTGTCAGATGCCAATCCCTTTGCAGCTATGCCTCGCAGTAGGTTAATTAGCCAAATTCAGAAGTTTACAAATACTCCGTCCCATAGAATTATACAGTCAATCCCACTAAGGCCAAATTCCAATGGTTCTTGTGCCGGGCTGCTTTGCACAATAGCTTGGGGATAAGGTTAAGTTGTATGATCTGTTTTAGCCTATTTGTTTCCTTGATGAATGTTGCTTGACTTTATACTTAGTTTTGTTCGTATGTTTGGTTGTTTTTTTATGTAATTTTGACTGCTAGCGAAGAGTTGTCAGATTAATTAAAACGGGTTCGAGTGAGTGACAAAGATAGACACAAGATAGTGAGTGCTGACTGCGGAGTGCCTTTTTCAGCATCTACGATAACGACCCGCCCTTACAAGGCCAGCTAAAATGTTGCTTAATCTCGGCTTTGATTGACTGTCAGTGACTTGTGGAAGAAAGAAAACTGCTGATGCACAACACTTCAAAAATTGCCTCTTGTGTAGTTTAAGTTTCTAGCTGTCAACTTTAATTTGAGATCCTAAGTAAAAAAAAAATAAATAAGTTCTTTATTTTTATTTGTGATGTTTCGCTGGCTCCGAAACTGTGCTACAGTTTTGTTTTGCCTGATCAGTACGATCAGATTATCCCAGTTCTCATTAGTATACAGGGCTCAACGTTTGCCATGGCACAGCAGGGCCAGTGGGTTTGAAACCCAGTGGTGGACTAGTGGTGGACTGGCACTGGCCCGTGTCAATGGAAACAGAAGAAAATCTGGACTTTAGGATGAAACACCAGTGTTTGGCACCAGTGGAAACGAGGCATTACTGGCCCCAAAAACATTTTTACTGTCCCTCCTTCCATAAGTTGTAATTTAACAGTGTTGCAACATATAACCAAATACTTTAGTTACTTAACATGATTAATCCTTTATGAAATGCATTCTGGATATATAAAACATAAAAAATATTTTCACATTTCTAATTATAAAAATGAATAAAAAGATAAGTCAACAAAACATTTTACTTTTAAACAAAACACTAACTCATTCACCCCAGGGAACAAGGCGACCGACTGGTTGCTGGCCGACTGTCAGTTACTAGGTATGCGGTTGTTATAAGTCATGCAATCACCCAATGGGAATCTGCATTTAAATTCCTGATATGACCAAGGGCCCTGAAGATGCATTATCAGCCACCCGCTTGGCTGTCATGCAGACCAGTTGGTTTTTGCTATTGCCATGGCTGGTCAGGGACTGTTTGCGAAAGTTGTCAATGCCTTTGTAAAAAGACCCAGATTTGTCCGCTCTAGCCGGGAATTTACAGTATGACAGACGACACAGAGCTTCTGAGTTCCATCGATGTCGATAAAGGTAAAATAGTTTTTGCACTGAGGTAAAAATGTTCGCTTTCGTTTGAGCTCGTAGTTGTCCTTCGCTGCCTTCTTCAACTGAGTGACTCGCGCAAGTGTTTAAATGTTTTATTGAAAAATAATATCAGACTGGCCAACAGCTCGCGAAAGGAGCTGCAAGGCATTTATTTGTGCGTGTGCCAGATTACGAAAAAACTGGAGGATGTCTGGTGTATAATGCGATTATTCTTTTCATTCTCAATTTTTTTTGCAGTGGCCCGATCTGGTCGATGACTTGCTAGTTTTATTAGTCCCGACTTGACTTTTTACTGGCCCGGGACCGTCGGGCCATCGTTATTGTCGAGCCCTGCTGTAGCGTTTGCTTCCTCCTGTTCTCTGACTGAATGTACAGTCAGTTGTCCTTTGGACCCACTTGTATTCTGAATTATGGGAACTCCTGTTGCTAAGGCTGTGGGGGTATCAGTGTCTGTTCTAAGCCCTCCTTGGCACAGCAGTCAGACTTGATCCATGTGTGAGCAGAGGATGGAATTAAACAGCTCAGCACTGCCCTTTCATGCCCAGATGAAGCGTTTCCTTTCTGGCTGACCAGGGTCACACAGATCCCTTAGGATCTGAGCAAATGAGTGGTGTCTAGACTGTCTTCTGGAGATCAGAAGAGGGATTTTGTCTTTGGTTAATTATATCAGAACTATAGGGCCCTCTGTATTGTTACCTCGTGTTGCCCAACATATGACCACAGGTGAGTGAGAAGTAGGGAAAGTATTAGGATTAAAGAAATGGTATTGAGGAAAATGGGATAGCAGTGTTGGCGCATGAAGTCACATAAAGTGACAGTTATTTCGGTCACTGAATTGCTTCATCGTAGCCAAAACTCCTTTTCACTGTAGCTTGTGTTTTTAAGCTGATATAGCACAATTAGTACATCATTTGTTTTGAGCAAACACCTACATTACTGATTGATGTTTGCTTTTACTGAGATGATGCCTAATGTACTGTAGTGGCATTGATTGAAAGCATGTTTTGTTTTTCTCACTTTCACTGTGAAAACTAGTACTAACACTAGTGTTCCAGGATTTTCTGACAAACTCCATGGCTGTAGCCTGGAAAAACCATCAGAAACTTTGGGCCCTGCCATACAACATGCAGACAGCTTTTGTCAGAAAGAGGTTGATGCACAGTGAGAGAACTGTTTTCTGCAGCTGTCATTATCTCCAGCAGGGAGAGCAGAGCAGAGAGAACCACTGGGCTTCTTTCCTCTGGAAATACAAACCCAGCTGGAGAAAGCAGCTTTCTGGGTAGCCAGGAGGTTGGCTAGTTGGTTAATTGGACGTGTTTTTCTGTAAACAAGAAACTGCAATGTTGTATTTTAAATATAATTGTGAGGCTACTCTGTATAGTCACAGTTCATGGATGTAAATTTAAGTTGGCAGTCTGCACCTCAATGGCTAAGCCATTCCTTCATTTAAAATCCAATGTGTTGGAGTACAGAGCCAAAACAACAAAACTGTCCAAATACTTACAGGCTGCACATTATTTTGATTTACATGTAAAGGGAGAGACCAATATGAAGTTCTAATTCTTAAAGCTAAACCTTGTAACTTTGTTACCAAAAAGCCATATATGTTCTAAAAAGCCATTTAAGATGTTCTATTTTTTCCCCTCATGAGTAAGGAGAATATGCACAATTTAGAGAAGTATGTAATAGTAGACCTCAGATTTCGTTATAGTGGTTTTACTAATATCAGTTTTATTGATTCATTTCTTAAGTGATTCAAAGTTATTTCATTACCTAATAGAATTTGCTAATGTCCCAATCCACAGCTGGATCAACTGTTGCTAACTTTCCTTCCACTTGCCTACTGTAATGTTCAGCTTATAACTATATTCTTTCTCGTTCTGTCATTTGTAGGTTATATTAAAGAGTATGATAACAGGTCAGTCCATCCCCCTCACTTTTCCTCTCCCTAAGAGAGGTAACGTCACATACCCTCAGCTCTTCCTGACACCTACAGTACCCCCTTTCCTTTTCTGTAACCCGCTGAGCCCGACTCAACCCCGGACATCCATGGACATTTAGAAGATGACAATATTTGGTCAGACATTCCTGATCAAACTTCTGTGTTCAACATTGGACACTGTAACACACTTATACTGTACATACTTCGCAAAACACAAAGGCCACAATAATTGCTACAAAACTTGACCCATTTTAGATTAGATAGCTTGCTCAATCAAACAATTACATAATTGGTTGAACTCTCCGGCCGCAAAAATTTAAAAAAATTCAGCGGTGGTGCATAATTATGTCTGAAACAACTCTGCTCACTCATAATTAGGGAGACTGAAGAAGACAGAATCTAGGAATGGATTTTCCCCTTAACAAGTAAAATGGGGTCAAAGCCTACCTCATTTAGCGTAGAATTGCCTTTAGTTAATTGCCTTCTGTTGAACTGTTGCCCTCCAGAAGAAATATTGATTGAGATTGAAATTAGGTTAACGGAGATTGTGTATTCTTCAAGGATAAATTTGGCCTTTCATGTAAGAAGCCAATGAGAGATACATAGATATTTGACAACTGTCCATAATTTTTTCCTTACATTAACCAGAGTCCCGGCTCTCATTAGAAGTACTTATTTGTCTCGTTTGAAGGTCAAAGAAAAGGAGCAAAATGAGTCTTTATAAAACAGACAGACAGTGATATAGTGCACCTCATCCTGACCCTGCTGCTTCATGTCATACTTGACCTTTGAAGTTATGTATATTCCCCCAATGAGTAAATGAGGGATGTCTACCATCTGCCCAATTAGAGCTGCCATAGAAAGCAAGACACAGCAAGAGTTTATGCTTGTGTAATAAGTAGGGCTGAACTGTTGATATTGGTTATGTCTAGTTGTTGAGTATCTGTGTGTCAGCACTAAGATCTGCTAGTTCATTCGTGTGAACATTTTGAGTGTGCTGATCACACGTTCAGCAGTCATAGTGGATTGCATGAGGATTCACCTCCACGAATGTTCACATTTTGGTGTTATGATCTGGAATGAAAATAGACACACAACTCTTATATTGTTTCAACCTGAAACAACAAGCTTCAAGACTTTTTTGACAAGTCTCTACCAGCTTTTTAATCTGGTTTTAGCAGTTTTGGCTTTGCGCATTTTGGATTTAGGTCAAAAAGTTAAATCAGTTCCTGTTTGTAACTCTACAAAATGCGCGAAAGTCCTTGTGGGGTCAAAACCTATACAATCCAGTTTAATTATTTTCCCGCTGCAAAGCTGTGTTGACCACCTTTAGTTTAGCCTTCTGACCCAAGTCTTTGTCCTCCAGGTGAAAAGGAAACACTCACCCACGGCTCAGTGGTGGACGGCAGGTTTGAAGGCTTTATCAAGACGCACCAGGGCATGTACTACGTGGAGCCCACTGAGCGGTACATCAGAGACAAGGACGTGCCCTATCACTCAGTCATCTACCACGAGGGGGACATCCGTGAGTACACATCATTCACTGCTGTCCTCTCCTCTTCTCTGGCTACCCTCGTTTATTCTTTCAGTTTAACGGATGCAAAGAAATGCATAGCTCTATTTATTTACTGAATAAAATAAGTTTAACAAATCTTTTTGTTCACTCTGGTTCCCTTTTTTAATATAAAAAGTTGAAGATCTGAAAATATTGTATTCCCAACCCATGTGGGGTGGGTATCGAAGATGCTGGAGGACACAATAATGATAATAATAATAAAATGCCTCTTTGGCTTTTGTTTCAAATAACACACTTTAGATGTCGCTCATTGAAAGCAGGGATGGCTTGTTTTAACAACGCAGTGGTTTCTGTGTCATTTGTTTTGAAAAGCATGAAATGGATTGAGTTGGCTATAACGTTTCTGAGTCTCGGTGCCATGGTGTGTTCTTTGTAATTACGCTTGTTGTTGTTGTCATCCTCCGACAGTGGTGACTCATTTGTCCACACTTTACTCTCCCCGCCTCCCCTACACCGTAATCCCTCTCTATCACGGTGAACAGTAGGCTGTACACTGTTACAGGTCAGGGACCATAGATAGTGACATCTAAAGGAGATTGGTTGCCGTAGGCCTTTCTTGTAAGCAGAGGTATGTACAATGAAATCCTGTGGAGTGCAGACTGAGCGGAGTGGAGGTCTCCGGTTCAAATTCAACTCCGGCAGTCCGAGGAGAGGTATATC